>CAKNXH010063261.1:0-119293 GCA_932178445.1 Andricus quercusramuli
TATATATATATATATATATATATATATATATATATATATATTGAACGTATGACCAAAATAAGTTCTCAATCTCGATAAAGGAGATACATCCATATTCTTACTTTTTCCTACGGTCCTTTCTCAAGGACCGAGGTTCTTACTATTTCTTACGGTCCTTTCTCAAGGATCGAGGTTTCTACTCGATCCTACGGTCTTTTCTCGAAAATCGAGGTTCTTATTCTCTCCTACGGTCCTTTCACGAGGATCGAGGATCTCTTCTTCATACTTTTGTTCAGAACAGAACGATTTTTTCCCTTAAATCCATCTATTGTCGTAAAACCCCCAAAAAGATCCCGGTAACTAGATTCCCCACGGCATCTGCCTTCCGGTGGAACCAAATCAAAACAAGTGCGCAGGAACTTGTTTTGATAAGATTGTCACCCCGAACCCTTTTATCGGTGTTCAGGTTTCCTGGGTGTCAATAATTTTGGCGCCCAAGGTGGGCCAGGGAATTGGGAACGGAACCTTTCCCCTAATGATCGAAAGAACTCCACCTGGATCTCGACGATCAATGAACCAAGAGGAACGTGGGCTGCTGAAGGTCACGCGGGCAACATGGAGAATCTCGATCAGGACCCAGGCAATGCCGAGGTCTAGCGCCTTGACTAACCTCAACTGCATGCCTATTTACAAGCAGATCGACCTGAACTTCTACTTGGAAATCCACCTGTGTATCAACCACATCTTCAACGTGCAGATCCACCTGCAAATCAGCCTGAAAATAATGCCGGAAGCATCGCCGCTGATCCGGTTCAATATCCGAACGGAATTCAACAGGTGGATCCGCAGGTCAACTTGGAGGCTAATCAACCACCAAATCCCCAACAGAAGCCACCAGTTCAGGATCCGTTTCAGAAGCTCCAGGCCCCTCTTATTAATTGGCAGCAATGGTACTTTCTCTTCCGGCGACTACAAGCCGACTGCCACCGAGCAAACAATAGTAGCTACCTTGCTCGAGCTCCTGAGGCATCAATTCGCCAAGGAATCCGCGCCTCACAACCAGCCAACTCCGCTACACTGATGACCAGAGCCATCGAGGCGGAGTATGATGAAACAGAAACGGTTGACAGCTCCAGGAGAACAGAACGTCGTGTGGAACCGGCTCCACAATGCCAGATTCCGAAGTGTTGGCACTGTCCAGGCCATCACTTTAATAGAGATTACCCGGTTTACAAAAAAAAACCACAGACGGAAAGCAAGACAAAAACCAGCTCGGGAAAACTGGCGCAGGGGAACGGCGTCAAACCATCCTGTTCCCCAATAAGACTCCAAAACACCCAGAGACGATCCAGACAACTACCGCACTTCTATATTCACATCAACGGAATTGAAGTGCAGGCCCGCCTAGACCGACAACTTCGTGCACCCACGATATCTTACCGAAAGTCAGTACACGAGAATGAGGCCCTTCCACGAACAAGTGGACGTAGCAAAGCCTGGAGGCACTTTACAAATTCTCGGAGAATTGGAATTGGAAATCAGCGTTTGTGGACGATATAGGAAGACCTCTTTCCTGGTCAGCGAAGAAGTCGATAGTCCATTGATTCTCGGAGATCCTTGGATAGAGGAGCAGCGGGGAGTTTATGATAAGTCAAAAGATGTATCTACGTCAAATCGTCAACACTGATCTTTGAACGTTATTGCCATTTTTGTGCATAAAAAGAGAACACAAAATCTCAAAAACGGTCGACTCCTAGTCTGAAGGTTCTGTGGTCGGGCGGGCGACCGAACCCTATGCGTCCGCTCAGCAGACCGAGAGCAGCGGCGCTACGAGAGGTGGCCGGGAGCGCGTGCTGATGCAGGCCACAAAAGAAAAATCATCCGAGCTAGCAGCCGACAATGCATTTTATTAGTTAAAATTAATTATTAAACGTACTTTCGGCTGGGGATGAAGAAAAATAGTATACGACACACGGCCAGAAATATTGGATTCCCTGGCACTCGACTTTTGTTTATTGTTATCACTTTTAATCGTTTTTTAGTTAACATATGTACAGAAAACACAATATCGAGCCGTTTTTCATGAGTCTGAAGTTCGCAGCGTTTACAAAAAACGAAAAAAGTGAAAAATTATATATTTGAAAAATCTGAATGTTTTCTTTAATTATGGCAGTATTCTGACAGGCCTATGACAAAGCCACCGAATGCGTCCTCGGGTTGCGAAAATAGGATCCCTGTACCAAGGTTTCTGATGAATATGGTTACAATAAATAATACGCAGTCGTGGACGATTGTTCAGGGATGGTCCCCAAGGAATGACCCCTAAGCAGAGGCGAAACAACCGTGCCAAAAGCTGAATGGCACCTCGGTGAGATGTATTTAACGGTGACTCTGGGATACCCGGCGACCTCTCACAGTATGCAGCCTTATCCTTGCATGCGGGGCTCTGGAAGGACGGACAACACCTTTCCCTAGCTGCTCGTGGAAGCTCGCAGAAAGCAGGCACCTCCTGAGAGCTGATCGCGATTCCAGGACAAGAAGGAACATTAACATCTCTTCGTAAGGATATCTCGAAAGAGCTCGACCTCTGGACCATCAATTGTTCACTTTATGGTGCTGCTAGAGCTTCATCTAATTCAAATCGAAGGCTTTTAAAACCGACGATGGATTAAAAGACCAAAAGACGCTTGTATCAACTAAACAAGAAGATTGGATGGGCAAGACAGAATGCATCCCGTGTTTAGTGTGCGATTGACTATATAAAATCTGGTAGACCGTTCACGGAAAGGGTTCGACAGTTCGCCCAAGAACTGAGGATCTACCATTACACGCTGAACAAGTTGAAGCTGCTGATAATCAAGCAAGCACATTGTTGACAAAATACGGGTGTTATCTGACGCAAGTAGAATAGAGAAGAGGGCGAGATGGGTCAGGGAGAATCAACAGTTTCTCGCTGACCCATCGCGCCTCTTCAGCAATCTCCCTGCTTATGTCAAGAATCCACCCAAGCCCAATGAGGTAGAGACTTTTTGAAGAGAGGTATACAAGATCCTGAAAACACTGGAGTTGAAGAAGATACTAATAATATCATCCGCCTCAAGAAGTTTTGCGACAATCTCATAACATCTGAGCAGGAATGTCCAACAATCACTGCCGAAGAGGAGAAAAGAGCACTTAGGGACACGAAAAAATTTTCCGCTGCAGGTCCAGATGGTATCAAGAAATTCTGGTGGAAGAAGTGTACTTCTACACACCAACATCCGGCCCCCATATTTACGTCATATTTAATGTCGGAGAGACGCACTATAATTCTATTTGAAAAGGCCACTTGTTCAACCCAGATCATTACAGGCTAATAACTTGTTTGAATAGGCTGTATAAGATCTTTACAGCTATCCTAAACGACATGATTGTTCGAAGAAATAAGCCTGCGTGGAGAGAGATGTACGAACAACGTGGCTCGAAAAAAGGTGTAGCAGGCTGCCGAGAGAACCTGCTAATTGGCAGGTGCGTCTGCAAAGACGTAGCAGCCCATCAGCGCGTCCTGTTAATGACCTGGATTGACTACCGGAAAGCTTTCGATTCAAACTCTCATAGAGTTATCATCTCTACTATCTCATCTGGAAATGATCGTGTGACAATGGACGTCACTTTTGAGCAGGGTGTCTTTAAGCGCGATTTCATGAGCCCTCTGCTTTTTGCATCACACTTCTGTCTCTATTTTTCGCACTACGCGATTCTCCTGGATACCTCTGCGGTGACACTAATTATCGCGAGTATAAAGTCACTCATGTATTATCATGGATGACCTGAAGATCTATGCTTCTGATGCAAGTAATGTTCAACTTGCTTTAAATATCGTCAAGTGGTACACATGAGAGATTAGTATGGAATTTAGATTGGACAAATGTGCCAAGATTAATCTGAAGAGAGCAAAGATTACCGGCGTTTCCGAGGATCCTGAGCTTGTGGATATTAGTGTTATTAGACATCTTGACACTGGAAAGATTTTACATACCTGAGCGTACCCCAAAGCCGCATTAAGGACATAACATCAGTGAAGGAGTCTCTCCGAGGCAGATACAAGCACCTTCTTCGACAGATATGGTCTTCAAATCTGTCGGCGTTGAACAAGGTATATGCGACTAACATGCTTGCCATTCCAGTTCTACTCTACTCGTTTGGGGTGGTTTAATGGACGCAGAAAAAGCTTACGGCCCTTGATATCGCCACGCGTAATATCATGCATCTGTATAAGAGCTTGCATATTAATTCGTCCGTTTCACGATTATACATCTCACGCCGTCAAGGCGGACGCGCACTTCTGAATCTCCAATATCTTCTCAGTCGAACTGCTCTGAGTAGAGCTTACATCGTTACAAATGGCAAAGATCCTCTCCTAAAAATGATCAGGAAACACGAGGTGATTGGCAAAGAAGCGTTTCTTTACAAAGCCGCGGAGCAGGGCACCGAGACTCTTGGTCTGAATTTTAAAATTAGAAGTGAGGAAAGTGCAATCCTTTATCTGGATGAGCCACTTCTAAAATCCGAACATACTATCCGGGTGTCCCACTCACGCGGGAAGGACGTATCTCTACAGACATTATGAAAATCGAACTCTTGGCTCCGGCCGACTACAACATAACTGTCAAGGAGAAGGAAAAGGAGGAGAGGTATCAAGACCTCAAAAAGTAGCTGCAACGACTGTGCTTAAAATATTCGGCTAAAGTAATTGTTCTTGTGATCGATGCTTTTGGAAGTGCGAAACTATTACTGGTTTGTAACCTTGAAACCATACACACGTGTCAAAAACATGCAAAAGCACTTGCAAGATGGATACAGAAAGCTGTCATCCTTGGGTCGCTTCATGTCCTCAAGCCACACGAAGGTTCGGCCGAGTAGTCCTTCTGATTTCGTCATGTCCTGTGGCAACCTATCACACGGTCGTGAGACGTGGCCATAGGTGTTATTTAACGCGGTTCTACTGGGAGTCGATGTCATTTTCGTAGATTGCAGTTGCTCCGCCAACTGTTTGAGGACAAAATTCTGTCTACAAGTCAATTTTCAATGGATTTTTGCGTTTTTTTTATGGTCGTAACGCTTTTAGGTTTAATGATTCGGTGCAGTAAATTAATTTCGACTAAACAAAAGTTTTTGATTTAACAACAAAATAAACAATATTTTTTCCCTAACTTTTCCGATGTAGCTTTTTTTTAAGATCTTCAAATTGACTGAAGAAGAGTTTAAATCTGTGTAATAACTATCTAGCAATAATTTCGAATAGGTTATACTGAGAAAAAAATTGTTCATAGTGTTTCAAAGAAATCAAAAAAAGCCTCTCTCTAGTGATTCGCATTGATAAGTTGTTTGAAATTCATAGTTTTTAAATAAAATATTATTTAAATTAATTAATTACATTTATTATATATTATTATTATTTATATAATATTATATAATATATAAAATATTTATATAAAATAATGAATATGGGGCATTCTCCGTGAAATCAGCCACCCCCTCCTCACACTTCAATTTTTGAGATAAATGGACCCTATAGGGCTTAAAATTTTCGCCGATGCTTCTACTTTTTAGTGCCGTATGGTACTTTATAATTTTCAAAATGGCGGACCAACAATGACCGCCACAAGAAAAAAACTGCGGAATTAAATCTCTTATTTTTGATCTGATTCTTACAAAAACATAATTTTTACTCTTGCAATTCACGTTTCAAGGGTTTTCGTGGTCGCTGATTACGAATTTTGTATTAGTTTAAAAACATTTCAAGATGGCGAATGCGAAATGGCCGCTGAAATGTGTAAAAATCATCTTATGTCATAAAAGTACGAGTTGCATATGCAATAAAGGGTTTCGGGGGCGCTGATTTCTGATTCAAGCCGTCATACATTTTGTAGTGCTACCAGAAGTATCCAGAAGATATAGCATTGATTTATGTGTTTATATGCCGTCGGCATTAGCGTTACCCAATGTGCACCACGAGGAGGTTGCGCGATCGGTCTTGCACATCACTTGGCCCTAAAAAGGGCCGGTTTATATATTTGCAGTTTCTTATCTGATTTTTTTTACTTGTCTTTGTACATTGACCATTTTATTCCATCCTTTTCCTTTGAATACCTTTTCATGTATACATTTTTCCTGCAATCAACGTTAAACCCATGGTGCTTAGAAATTTCAGGTACAGCATGAGCATTTTCAAATCTTTTATTTAATTTTCTTTTTATATTATCATGGTATTTCTTATCAAAGTAAAACACATTGATTTTTTAAAAATGTTTTTCACTCCACTTAGAACATGCTTCAGATGTTAATATTGAATCATGTGGCTTTGCATTAAAACTTGCTCTGCAAGCTTTTCTTTTAAAGATTGCACACAGACCATCGTACACACTCTTACCATGAGCAGTTGTAAAATAATGCCACTCAGCTTCAATATTGAAATCTTCCTTATGAAAAACCAAATTCGCAATCTGGAATCTATTTGCAAAGTGTTGCTTAGCTCCGTCAGTTACATAAATAATTTTTGTTCTAGAACTGCATGAAATTCAGAAGCAAATGACAATGTGTGTGACCGTCTTATGTTTCAAAGGAAACGATTGAATAAAATGGTAAATGTACGAAGAGAAGTAAAAACAATTAGATAAGAAACTGCAAATATGTAAAACGGCCCTTTTCAGGGCCAAGTGATGTACAAGACCGATTGCGCTACCTCCTACTGGTGCACATTGGGTTATGCTAATGCCGACGGCACATAAACACATAAATCAATGCTATATTTCTAGATACTTTTAGTAGCACTACAAAATGTATGGCAGCTTGTATCAGAAATCAGTGACCCCGAAAACCCTTGACTGCATATGCAACTAGTACTTTCATGACATAAGATTATTTTTACACTTTTCGGCGGCCATCTTGCATTTGCCATCTTGACATTTTTTCAAACTAATACAAAATGCGTAATCAGCCACCACAAAAACCCTTTATTGCATACCCAACTCGTACTTTTATGACACAAAATGATTTTTACACATTTCAGCGGCCATCTTGGATTCGCCATATTGAAATTTTTCAAACTGATAGAAAATTCGTAATAAGTGACCCCAAAAACACTTGAAAAGTGAATTGCAAGAGTAAAAATTATGTTTCTGTAAGAATCAGATAAAAATAAGAGATTAAATTCAGCAGCTTTTTTCTTGTGGCGGCCATTGTTGGTCCGCCATTTTGAAAATCATAAAGTACCATATGCCACTAAAAAGTATAAGCTTCGACGAAAATTTCAAGCCCTAGAGGGTCCATTTATTTGTGAGGAGGGGGTGGCTGATTTCACGGAGAATGCCCCATATATATAATATAATTTCTCTCATGAGAGGAATTAATGTCTCACTGTGATTAGTTACGGATTAGCTGCTGTTTTATAAACATTTAAACCATTTTCATAGACAAATAAACAGTTTTCGTATGTCACAATGAATAGGCTCAATCTTTTTGCATAATCAACCAAACCGTGTCATCAATGACTCATTGCTCACATTTTTTCAAATTAACAACAACTCTTAATTATTTATACAATATTTATAAACAAATTCACATTTCAAACATTATTCAACGAATAGGCCCAATTTTTTCGCGAAACCAAATAAAAATGTATTGTCATTGACTCCTTCCTGTAATTTTGTTCAAATTAATCAAAAAAGTTGTTATTTAAACAATTTTTATAAGTAAATGCACATTTTGACCATTTATCCAAGAATAGGCTACATCTTCTTAACGAAATCAACTAAAAATGTATTGCCAATGACCCTTTGCTATGATAATTTTCTAATAGACAAGAACAGTTAATTATTTAAACAATTTTTATAAACAAATGTACATTTTGGCCAATTTTGCATGAATCTGCTCCACTTTTTACAAAGTCAACCAAAAATGTCTTACCAATGAATCCTTCTTGTCATATTTGTTCAATTTACAAATACTGTTGATTATTCAAATAATATTTATGAACAAATTCACAGTCTGATCATTTTTCTATGATAGATATTTTTTTTTTTTGCGGGGACAAAATATATTGTTTTTAGAGAAAATTAAGCGATACGTATTTTTGCGATTTGTAAAAAAAAAAAAATTTACCGAGTTATGCGTTTTTTGAATTTTTGGCAGTTTTTCTGAAAATGTTAAAAGTCGATTTGTTGTTTAATGCGGGCTAAATGACTTTTGTGGACCGGAGAAATTTCTCTCATAAAATCGAATTTTCGCATTTTTCTTGAAAACGACAAATACAAAAAACTGTTGAGAAAATAGTTTGCACAATTTAAAAAGTTCTACAAAAAGTTCTCTTACGCATTTATGATATCTTGGACCATTTCCAAGAAAAATGAAAAAATTCAATTTTCATGAACAAAAAATTGTCTTCATTCCTGGCTTATGGAAATACCCACCATTTTTGTTGAATATTAAACATATATGTACGTTCATATGAGGAAAACTCCATGTTAGTTTTACGTGAGCTGAACAATTTTTGTCATCAGAAAATTATTTTTCATAAATTCAAATTTTGATATTTTTTGCTGAAACAATTTAAGTTACAAAATGAATGTCAAGACAAGAAATTTTTTGACTGAAAAGTTTTTATATTCAATATATTTCAATATGTTTAACATTTATCCAGGTATTTTTTAACAATGTATAACAACTTTGTCTGAATCTCAGTTTAAAAAATAAATTAATACCTGGATTAATATTTAACAAAATTGGTGGGTATTTCCATTAGCCAGGAGTGAAGACGATTTTTTGTTTATGAAAATTGAATTTCATCATTTTTCCCGGAAATGGTACAAATCGTAAAAATACGTATCGCCTGATTTCCTCTAAAAAAAAACATATTTTGTCCCCGCGAGATTTTGCAACTTCAAGTGTAGAACCTGCCTAATTTGAAATGGATTCGGTCAATAATAATATAATAATTAATAATTTTTATTAATTAATCAACACTTTTTCTCAATTAGAAAAATGTGACAAGAAGGAACGATTGGCAAGACATTTTTTGTTGATTCCGCAGAAAAAGAATATTTATCATTGGAAAATGGTCAAAATGTGAATTTGTCTATAAATATTGTTTAAATAATCAATGGATCTTGTTAATTGGACAAATATTACGAGGAGTCATTGGTGAGGTATTTTTAGTTGATTCTGCAAGACAATTGAGCCTAATCATGTCGAAATGGACAAAATGTGCGTTTGTGTTTGAAAATTGTTTAAATAATAAATTGTTTCATTCCATTGGCAAAGTATCATGGCAAAGAGTCATTCGTGATACATTTTTAGTTGATTTCGTTAAGAAGATGTCGCCTATTCTTGGATAAATGGTCAAAATGTGCATTTATTTGTAAAAGTTGTTTAAATAACAACTTTTTTGTATCAATTGGAAGAAAATTAGAGGTAGGAGTCAATGATAATACATTTTTAGATGGTTCCGCAAAAAAATTGGGCCCATTCGTGGAATAATGTTGAAAATGTAAATTTGTTTATGAATATTGTTTAAATTATTAACAGAAGTTATTAACTTTAGAAAAATGAGACATTTTTCGTTGATTATGCAAAAAAAATCGAGCCTATTTATTGTGACATATGAAAACTGTTTATCTGTTTATAAAAATTGTGCAAATTAATAATATTTTTTATCAATTTAAACAAAATTGCAGCTAGAAGTCATTGGTAAGAAATTTTTGGTTGATTCTGCAAAAGTTGAGCCTATTCATTGTGAAATACAAAAACTGTATAATTCAGAAACTTAGGATAGAACCTAATAAAAACGGCATCTTCCAGACTAATAGTTTAAATTTTATTTGAATAAAAATACGAATCGATTACGTTTCGGAAACACAGCTGGTTTCCCTCATCAGATCCATGTGTACAGTGACAGTGTCAGAATGACGAAGACAAGACCTTCTCTTCCACATCACATCTTAAACGTCACTGTATACATGGATCTGATGAGGGAAACCAGCTGTGTTTCCGAAACGTAATCGATTCGTATTTTTATTCAAATAACATTTAAACTATTATTTATCTGGAAGATTTTGTTTTTATTAGGTTCTATTCTAAGTTTCTGAATTATAAATTTTCCCAGACGTGAAAAAAATAAATTTTATTCTTCTTATAAATTAAATTTACAAGCATCGACGAATATTGCGTCTTTTTTGTTCATTTTGTGAATATTAAATATGTTTCTACAGAACTTTCTTGAAAACTTTGGCCCTGAAGCCGTATCTACTGTAAAGGACTGGATAAACATTACCAAAGAAATAAGAGAGACTTTGGCAAGAAAAGATTTCCTCTTAGAATGCAGAAGACAAGACCTTCTTCCACATCACATCTTAAACGTCACTGTACACATGGATCTGATGAGGGAAACCAGCTGTGTTTCCGAAACGCAATCAATTCGTATTTTTATTCAAATAAAATTCAAACTATTAGTCTGGAAGATGTCGTTTTTATTAGGTTCGATCCTAAGTTTCTGAATTATAAATGTTCCCAGACGTAAAAAAAAGACATTTTATTCTTCTTATAAGAAAAGCTGTGTATTTGTTTATAAAAATTGTTGAAATAATTAATATTTCTTATCAATTTGAACAAAATTACAGCTAGGAGTCACTGACATTACATTTTTAGTTCGTTCCGCAAGAAACTGGGCCTATTCATTGAATAATTTAGAAATGTGAACTTGTTGATAAATATTGTTTAAACAATTAACATTTGTTGTTAATTTGAGAAAAAGGACAGCGAAGAGTCATTGACAAGACATTTTTGGTTGTTTCTGCAAAATATAGCCAATTCATTGCGTCATACGAAAGCAGTGTATTTGTCTATAAAAATTGTTCAAATAATTGTCAAAGAGCAGCTATTGAATTTCAAATTTTTGAATCTCAAAGAACTAATAATTGCAATTCACGAGAACACGGCTTATGTTCATTAATTTAAAAAAAAACGTTATAAACAATTCTTTTCTTACTCTAATCTATTAGAAATTATTTCTAGATAGTTATTATACTGACCTAAGCTCTTCTTTAGCCACTGAAGATCTTCAAAAATTAGATCGGAAAACACAATGAATTTTCTGCACCGACTCGTAATAACTGTGAGCCTTATATTCATTAAAAAAAAACATTAAAACGTATTGAAAATGGGCTCCTAGACAAAATTTTGCCCACAAAAAGGGTTTTTGGCCACACTGCAGAATTCACGTTATCCAGATCTTTGTTCAATTTTATCGTTTTCATTTATTTTTATTGACTAGTGAGAGTAGTGACAGTGACGGTTAAGGTTACTGTTAGTCATTCTGATGTTTGTTGTTTCTAATTATCCCGTCTGAAGGCGTTAGTTAAACTGCTCGTGTCATGTTCTCGTCTCAATCGAATGTAAGAGAGTAGAAAGAGATGCCATGAATATAGCAAAGTCTTTGTCATACTCACTTTGTCACACTCTCGAAAAAAACCTAAATCTAAAAATATAAATTGAAGTTTTACTTATAAACACATATACCTATTTTATAGGAAGATGTTGTAGGCTCCGGGAGCTACGATCATGGTTCTTCAAAGCAACCAATCTTCTTAGTATGTTATGAGGAACAGTGTTGACGGACCAGATGAAGTGATCCCAGAAGAACAGCCGTTTGCATCCGGTTCGCGATGGAATGAGCCTGACGTTGGCAAGCCGGAATCTTGTTGAGTCTCTCTATGTACCCGTAGCGTGCATACTTTGAGCATCTACTGAGAACATGTCCAAGTGTTTCTGGCTCTTGCTTGCACGCTCGGCAGTTGGTATCGCCGACAGGTACATTCATTATGCGCTCGCGATAAACTAAGGTGTCTATAACGCCGTCTTGACAGGCAAAAAAAAATCCCTCAGTCTCCGATCTCAATCCAGCAGACTTGAGAAACGTGTTGGACAGACCCATCGAGAGCTCTTCTCTACGTGTGATGCCGTAGAATTTAACATGAAGGGGCTTGTCAGCATGTTCTGTTAGTAGAAGCGTATGTTATGCTTCATGTATACGACTTTTGAGCACCAAGGTTGTTAGTGATGCTAGGCCAACGCATATACATATTATTATTATTGTCTTTTTAGACTGGTTCATTTAAGTTCCGTATAACACTGCGGTTAAGAAGCTATTGTACTATGCCTTTATTTTAAAACCCCTGTGAGTCCTTTAGCATGATTACATATACCGCCAGACGTCTCCATTTCACTGGGTAAGGGTTTGTGAAAATTTTCTTTTACTAAGGTGGGCTTAGAATCACTGTATGAATTTAATCACAAACAGTAATAACCCGCGGCTGCATCCAAATTTATTAGAAGTACTCGCATTTTCCTGGACGTTTGGCCAAGGAAGAGGAAAACTGCAGAAAAACACCTCCCGAGTTCAGCTGATTTTTCGAAAGTCGAGTTTGAAGTTTCGATCCTATCCGTCGAATGCACACAATCATCCTAGGCGTGAAACCTTCCGCTCGACATTAGTTAAAATGCAGCGAATACACAAGCTAGTCGTACGTCGCAGATAGTCAACCATTAGAGTGCTATCCGCGCTTAAAATGGCTTGACATCTTGACTCTTCCCGAGTCGACATACACCCCGCAGCTAATGCCGTCGGTTACATATACCTATAATTGAATTTTTATTGCGATCTGATACATTAAAAACTTATACTTTTATATATGAATAATACATGAGAACTGTTTAAGTGGCAAAAAACAGCTAGGAATTTACCATTTTTTCTATTTTAAGGCAGGATTCTACTTTGAGCGCGCGAAAAAAATGCTATATTTGTAAATTTTGTTTTAAAACATTAAGAAAGATATTGTTGTAGGGTTTGTTATGCTTAATAGATATACTCTTAAAATACATTTAAAAATTGTTTTCAGTTTATTTTATGCGCTCTATATACATTTAAATGGCACTTGCCTCAAAATCATGTTTTTACCGCTTGTTAAAAAAATCTCCGAAACTACCGAATCGATTGGTCTGAAATTTTTACCACATATTATATACATATACATTAACCAGTAGTAGCAGATTTATATAAACATTTTCATTTTTACTATTATTTTTTTGCAAAAAATTAGTAAAAAAATGAGATTTTTTATTTTTTGTTTCGAATTGTCGCCATTTTGTTTTATTTGCATGTAACTGAAAAAATCTGCTACCACCGGTTGATGTATATGTATAGAATATGTTGTAAAAATTTCAGACCAATCAATTCGGTAGTTTCGGGAGATTTACGGTAAAAACGTGGTTTTGAGGCAAGTGCCATTTAAATGTATATAGAGCGCATAAAATAAACTGAAAAAAATTTTTTAATGTATTTTAAAAGTATACCTATTAATCGTAACAAGCCCTAAGTCAATATCTTTATTAATGTTTTAAAAAAAATTTTACAAAAATAGCATTTTTTTCGCGCGCTCAAAGTAGAATCCTGCCTTAAAGTAACCGTGAGACATCCTTTTTCAGTCCATTTAGAAAATTTCGAAAACAAGAGTAGATAGAATGTTAGAAAAGAGCATCATTTTGTGGATTTCAAACAGGGGAAAAATTCTGGTTTATAAACCTTTTTCGTTTATCTAGCACCGTTTTTGAGAAAAATTAAATTTTTCATTTTCAAAAACGAAAAAAAATTATTTTTCTCAAAAATGAACCTAACTATTTTTGTTGTTTCTGGGTTCAAAATAGCTATGTGGCATTCCTAAAGCGAGAACCATAATAAAGCTGAATGTACAAACACTTATTTTTTAAATCTATTTTTGCGAGAAAAATGGCCTTATATCTTCGTTTTTTAGAGCAATTTATAAATTTAACATACCTGACAGCAAGGAAAGCTTGTACGCAAAGTTCCATGAACCATCTGAAGGGTGCAGCCTCCATTTTCCCACCCATGACCAAAACCATTTCGTCTGTAAGTTTGATATCAGGTTCGAAACCTAAATTACCACCGGGTGAACTCTCGAACATAAATCCAAAGTCGATGTGAATAATGTGGCCCTCGTTGTCGATCATTATATTCCCGTTGTGGCGATCTTTGATCTGAAGAAGATAAGTAATGACGCTATAAGCAGCCATCGACTTAATGAAATTTCGTCGCACATTTTGGAATTCTTTCGTCGTTTCATCTCCATATTTAGTTATGAAGTACTCGTACAATCCACCATCTTGCCTCCGTCCGAGTTGGTCTCTTGATTCCGCATTCGGAACGCATTCTATCACACCACACTAATTACAAAACATTTATACATTATTCAAAGTAAACATCTGGGGCATTATTTCTCAAATTTACCTACTAAAAAAATGAGAGTCTTGCGATCTAACTCTAACTTGGGCAAAGTATTATACTATTGGACAACAGTTGACGAGGGAAAGTTTTGTCATTTGGATAAATATTTACCGAGGTGCAGGGAGATTTTTTGGTATTTGCGTGGATATGATCTAATTTGGCGATATTTAGCTCTTCTAATAGCAATAAAAAATGGTTTCTTTATTACAATTTCCATAGATTTTTGCACGATCTTTCCATTGATCATGAGTAATTTTTGAAAAAAAATCAATGTTTTGAGAATATACCATCTGTTTTTGCGATTTTGAACTCTCTTAATAGAAATAATAAAAGTTTTGTCTACTACAGTTTCGATGAAGTTTTACACGCTCTTTTTATTGGTAATATTTTTTTGATGAAGGTCAAAAAAAAAGGTCAAAAATAAATTATACTTTTTTCGTAAACGGACATTTTTATTTTTTGAGGTGCTAGATAGAAATCTTGGGGCTTTTCCTTAAAGATCCTTGAGTTGAAAAAGTAGAATTTCAATTTTGTATTGATGAAAATAGTCGTTTAGAACATCGGGGCACCTGCACATGCGTCGTTGGGTATAATGGGGCGCTTGAGGAGGAATGTGTGATGAGTAAAGTCCTATATTCTTAAATCAGTTCGAAATATGTTAACATGTTAATATGTTATGAAGCTGACCTAACAAAACCATATGAATAGGAGATTTCTATTCTAAAATCCAGGATATTCAATTGAAAAACTGATTAAATTTAATAATCAACCTTCTTAGTGTCGGTAAATGAAAATAACAAAGTGGACACTCACCCCCCCCCCCCCAACTTTTGTTCAATTGCCAAACCTAATCATGAGTTTTTCGTGTTAGTAAAATTCTTTATAATCATATTTAATTGAACTTATAGAAGTAAAGAGCAATTGTGGAAATATTTTTGTGCATAATTACCGCCTTCTAATAGTAAAAAAGTATTTTTTGTGCATTCGTATTTGGAATAGTGTAGTTTATGTCTAAAAAAATGGCTGTTGAAACAATGAAAAATTTATAACGTATTTAAAACTTTTTCTAGAATATTATTATGATTTTGAAGGGCCGCATGCTCTTCCTTAAAACTTATTTTTGTCAATAACAAATTAAAATACCACTTCAACATCTCATGGTTGTTAAAGGAAAAAACTAAGCTTTGTTTCTAGCTTAAACAAAATTAAAAAAAAAAGTTTTACGAAAAAAGGTCAAATATTTATGTTTTCAAAAAATGGTGATGACCAATGAAAAAGGCGTGAAAACCCCCTATCAAAAATGTAGTTTATAGGCGGATCCTAGTGACTAGTGCCGTAGGATTGAATCCCATTCTGTGCTTGTGATACTTCAAATTTATGTGCCCTGTGAGTATCTGAACCATTATCCTTAGATCTTTCTTGGATAACTTTAAGATTCCTCTGGCTCTGATCATCCTGTGCGTATACCCAGAATGGCTTTTGCCTATCGTCAACCCGCTAGGAAAGTGTGTATTGGAATCAATTATTATTATTTCAAATACGGAAAAAACGACAATCGTTTGATTTCAAAATGTTCTGAATTTGACTGTAGCAGGAATTTTTCAGAATTGCCTTGAGTGCACTTTGAGTAAGAAAGAATTATTTTGGATTAAAATGTTGATAATTATACTTAAGAAAGGGCATTAAATTGACTTAAGCATTTGTCCTCATTTTACGGCTTTTAATAGGATTAACTTGTCTTCAATTTATACCCTCTTTAACAGAATGAATGAATTAAATGAATGATTTTTTTTAAACCAAGCGAAAATAAAAATTTTAAATGCTTTTTTTAAACTCATTTTTTCAAAAGTAAAACATTCTTTTTGCCAAAATATTGTTTCAATGCCAATTTTTTGTATTTTTATATTTTTTAAGCTGTTCTTTTTGTTAGTTTTAAGTATTTTACTTCTTTTTGTAATAATAAATTACATATATTGTAACGTGGTTTTAGAAATAAACTCACGTGACTGTAAGATAAACTTTCCTGGATCTCGCTGAAGCCAGCCAAAACTTCGAAACGTCACGCGCACAGAATTATCGAAGCTGCCGTCAAGTCAGCACTCCGAGCCTAGGATAATAAATAGGTTGAGTAATTTGATTTATATAAATATGCACTTAGAGTTTAGAGAGGCACCCGATCTAGTTTGGTTAGAAAATAGAAATTGGCAACGAACCTGTAATATTGTGAGTCAGTGTCGAGATAGAAGCTGAGAGGGGAAGATTCAGAGTGAACCAACGAGGAAGACAACGTAAACGCATTTCCAAATCCAACATACTCGATCAGGAGCCGGAGGAAATCCGTCACTGGAAATCTACATGCAAGGAACTGACAACATGTAAAGAAGAAACAGACGAAACCGAAGGATGACATTCTGCTCGTGCACCACCGAAACCATGAAGAGAGGGCGAACTCACATGCGGTGACTCTGCGACCAGCGACGATAGTCTTTGACGAGAGGCTGCACTGGAACGATCGGTACGCGCGGCCAATAGGAGTCACGGTAATCCATTGTCTGACCTAATCAACACGGCGTAGCGATTACACTACTAGCTACGAGAGGCAGCACAAGCCGGTCGCCACATTGACGGAAGGCCATTTTCTACCGACCAATGGGAGTCTCAGTAGCCCCATGGTTAGGTTCCATCAGCACGATGGAGGGGCTGCGGAGGCGTGCATTGGCAGAGTCAACCCATTGGACCTCTTTCGTTCCACGCAATCAACAGGCGCGATACAGAATTCTCGAAGGCCCGGTGGAAAGCAGCGTGAAGGACGAGCAGACGAAAAACTGTCACTGTGAGTACTTGGCTTGACGGCATCGGATAGACCCGGCGTGACACCCGAAAAATTAGAGAGCTTTGAGAGATTTTGAGGACCCAGATTATTCCTACGGTAATCGGGATGGACCAGGAGGACAAGGTGGAGCTAGCACGCTGGCTACAAGGTACGTGGTTGTCTTCTATTGTTTCTAGTTAGCTTCTCCAGCCTTCTCCGAGCCTTGCCCAAGACCCCCTCGCCGCGGAGAGATATCCGGAGCGCTCGACGCAGGCGAAACGACCTTAGATAGGCTGAGTTGGATGTTCCCCAAGAGTCAGCGCGACAATGGACGCCACATGGCGTCAGAGCTAAGATGGGTGTCCCGGACGGCCATATTGTGAATTTTGTGAAACAACAATACTACTCTTGGGGCACCCTGTATTTATGGTTTCAGATAAACCCTTCATCAGAGCGTCTCCAGCCAACTATTTTGCTCTCCAGTTCTTCTCAGCAGAGGGATCTTATTCTCTTGGCAGTGCTGAATGAGAGCCTTAATCTTTCTAGAATGCCGAACCCCCAGCATCGCTCGGGAATTACGGTGGTGCAGTATACGCCTCTAATCTTTTTGCGCTTACGCCCCTGAGTCTCGCCTTATTAACGGTCAGGTCCCTAGAGCAGAGCTCAGGCACCAACAATGCATTCATACTTTCTATGGCTACGTAGGCCCTTGTTGCTTTTTCGCGTGAGCTCTTATATATGGAGCCACACCCTCATAAGCAACTAATCCTTTCCCTGTACGACCAAGTTTCTTGGATTATTGCTATGTCTGCCTGCACCACTGCCATGCCCTGTTTAAAACCATCAAAGAACTATTGCTGTGGTGTGAATTTATTCGTATCATTAAGATTCTCGCTTGAGTCACTGATCGACTAAACTGGGGCATCTCTGGACGCTTCTAGGCCCGTTCATAATTCATGGGTCGGTTCTCCTGGAAGGTGACCCTACCAGCCCCCAAATAGGGTCTATATTTTAGAGCCTCGAAAGCCCTAATTGCATTTTAAGGGAGATCTACAGCTAGAATTGATTCCGTCCCCGTTGGCCTGGTGTTCTGTCTACTGAAGTTAACTCTACAAGTATCAGAATTTGAAAATCAAAAGAGGTCACTGAATCCAAATTAGCGGGCGCTAAATTCGAAAAAAGATAGGAACTTTCGGAAAATGGTCAAATTTAGGTTTTTGTGGTCATTGAATCGAAATATATAAGAATTTCTTTTAAAATGATCGGTAGAATGTCGTGAAAAACAAATAAAAATTCGTCCCAAAAAATTATTTTAGCACAGTTTCCTTTTCACAAAAAATGTTCTGCAAAATATGATTTTCAATTTCAAAAAAGTTTTTTCTTTTGCAACACTGTACGGGAAGTTCTCAGTATATGCACAAAAAATGAGCAGAAAATGGCCGATTCTTGATGAAGTCAAAGTGTGCGGGAATCATAACATTCCCGCACAAAATTTCATGCGGGCATGTTGACCATCAAGCATACTTTGAAGGAAAGTGTGTATCTGCTGTATTCCACGCACGGAAATTAAGGGAACCGCTAGTTTCTGATTGGTCGCAAGAATTATCTCAATCAATCTGAAGCCACCGGATGCGTGATCCAACAGTATAAGCTGCCATTGGTAAAAATTTTACGCGCGCGATTTAAAATCAAATTAATTCAATTCGATTTTGAATCGCGCGCCAGATTACAGCCAATTGCAGAATTTGTCAGCTTTTCTTTTCTTTTTTGTCAGAATTTCGTCAGTTGAGAAGTTGAACGTTTAGGTTAGTTTGCCTGGTGCAAATTCGTGTATTTTTGGGAAGATTACGTTTAAGAGAGTCGAGTGTAAATCATTTTAGTTCAGGGGTTACAAAAAATAGTATATGATACGCGTGCGGGTTGGTGATTCCTACTCGTTTGACTAGGGATGATTCTAGGGATATTTTAGTGCTGCAAAAAGGCCCAAAAAATTGATTAGAAAAAGTCCAGAAGTTTCGAGGAATTAAAGGATATAGTAGGCGGTTTCAGATCTGGATGCTCGTTTTCAGTACTTTAGACATTGATAAAGAATCGATTTTTTTAATTTAAAAAACTGAGACATTTTTTGGTAGATTAGACTGGTCAACATGGGATACAAGAATTATCACCGGACTTCATTGGGGTATACTAAGGGTTTTGAGGTCGCTGATTTCGAATCAGAGGTCGGTTAACCTCTACCACGTCTGGTTCAAGGTCATTTCAATGTCAAAGTGAGAAAAACTAGCTAAATAAATCTGAAAAAATATGTATGTACGTTTTTGGGGTCACTGAGTCAGAATATGGGGTTTTCTTAACCCTGTGAGGTCATTTCGAGGTCAAATCAAGGTCATACTGAGACGAAACAGTTAGAAAAATGTGAGAAAAATCCTATATAGGGTTTGGGGGTTGCCAAGTTCGAATCTGGGGTTCGCTCAACCCTGCGAGGTTACCCAGAGGTAATTTCAAGGTCACGTCAAGGTGAAACTGAGACGAAAGTGTTAGAAAAAGTGTGAGAAAAATTCTATATAGGTTTTGGGGGTCGCCGAGTCCAAATCTGGGGTTCGCTTAACCCTGTGAGGTCACCAAGAGGTGATTTTAAAGTCATGTCAAGGTCATACTGAGACGAAATGGTTAGGAAAATTGAAAATAAATGGTGAGACTATTGCTGGAATCTAAAGAGAGACACATGTGAAACACATGTCATTAGGTTAAAACAATGTAAATAAAAAAAAATCGTCGATACAAAATTTTTAACATTTTATTTTTCAAAAACATACTGCTAAAAACACTGTTTTGTGTATTTTCTTCAGAAATTTCTTTTTTGGCAGAATCATATAGCGCGGCACGAACTGGCATCAATTATGTGATTCTCTGTTTCTATATTAACACGGGAAACATTTTTTAATTAAGAATTATCATAAAATTAAAGTGGGGTTAATGTCCATACAGCTTTATTTTGTATTTTGTATTAGAAGTTCGTAAATTTTCAATTTTTTAAATTAGATTTGGATTCCCTATCTAATTCCCTAACCTTCAAGCCTTTTAGCGTATTCTAATATTCGTCCCCAAATCATTTCCGCCCTTAATAAGGTATTTCACGTTGTGACGTCAGCTGGCGAAATTTCTGTACGCTCAGGGCCAAGCAATAATACAAACTGCATGGGACAAAACTTAATATCTTTTTATTAACTTAGAAAAAGATTATTTTTCACCACATGTGTATTTGGTTATTATTTTTTACTTTTAAAAAGCTATTTCTTCTTTATTCATAATGTGTCCCCTAAGGGTTTACATGACTTCCATTTCTTACAACACTTCCTTCTACATGTTTTATAAAAACTTATCCTTACTATTTACAATTATTTACACCTGTTTACATAAAATCTTATATCTAACGCCTTCCATCTATTTTTGAAGATAGCGCAATTTGGGACGTAGTAGCGAACGAGTGATCGAAAGCGAGAGTGCAAGCGAGAGAGAGAGAGAGAGCGCGGTAACGCAAACGCATCTTAATTTACTAATGCTATTACATAATCATTACTTACAATTCTTTACGCTTCTAATTTAAGCGAGTTCCGTTTCCTTTTTCTTTGACTTCTCTTGTACCTCCATTTTGCCATTTTTTGCATCCATTCTTTCATTCTGTTTCAATTGCTCCCCTAGTATCCTCTAACTCCTTCATCCACTCTTCCCCCAAACCATCCTCCCTTAGAATCCTTAGCACATTCTCTTGCCAGCTTCCTTCATCTTCCATTCCTCTCCTACATCCTTCCCATACATGCTCCCGTGTTTCCTCTACCCATTCACATATTCTGTACTTCCTGTTATCTTTCTTTTCCCAATACATTCTTGCCCTTACCTCGTTTCCCAATCTAAATCTTGCTATTCTTGTCCATCTTTTCTCTCCCCATCCCTTTTCTAAATACTTTGGTACTCCTTTTTTTATCATCTTATACCATATATTATATTTTGATACCTCAATCATCCCCCATCTTTATATTAATTGTCTTTCTCTCTCCCTTTTTTCCACTTCTTCATAGTTGACTCCAGTCTCGTCTTCTATATCTCTAGCCTTAAAGAACTCCCTCATTTCTTCCTCCCATGCCCTCTTTCCCGCTCTAGTAATTAATTTATCCCTTTGCGCCTCTTCTCTCACCATATATTCCGGCATCCTCCAGTCTACCCCTAGCGTCCACCTTATATACCTTTCTTGTAAACTTTCAATCTCTTTTCTTTCTTTCCATTCCCATATCTCTGCTCCATAACCTAATACCGGCCATACCAGCGTATCAAATAACCACATTCTCCTTCTCCAATTTTTTTTAAATCTTCTTTTTCATATTCTAAAAATGTCCGATATTCTCTTTATTAATCCCTCTCTTATCCCCTTTTTCACCATAACTTTTTCTATCTCGCCTCGGTGTAATGAGTCAAACGCCGCCTTCACGTCCACGAACACTACTATCATTGCCCCTTTCTCCCTTTTAATCCTCTTATTTACTAAGTAGTTCAGAACATATATATTGTCCATTACCCCCATCCCTTTTATAAACCCTGTCTGATTCGGTGGCTCTATCTTTCCTCCACAACTTCTTTTTTTAACCTCTCCAAAAAAACAGTCACATATACTTTATACAATGTTGGCATTAGTGTCACTCCTCTATAATCTTTAACCTCCTCCCCTTTGCCTTTCTTCACTATTGGTATCACTACTCCTTCTTTCCGTAGCTCTTCTTTCCATAACTCTGGCCACCCCTCTCCTCTCCATACTCTATTGCACATTATACATGCCCATTCCTTTAATTTTGTCCCCCCATATTTCCATACTTCATTTGGAATCTCATCTATATACCAGGTGCCTATCCATCTTTCATCATCCCTAATACCTTGACTATTTCCTCTCTCGTAATGTCCTCCTCCTCATCTGTTTCCCTACCATCTCTTCCTCCTTTCCTACCTTTCTTCTCTACCCCCCCCCCCCCCCCCTAGTAATTCCATAAAAAATTTTTTCCATCCTATCATCTCAATATCCTGGTTTACTCTTTTCCTTCTTCTTCTCTTTTTATTTACCACCTTCGAAACCTCTTCTTCCGCCCTAGCCCTCTCCGCTTCTTCTTCAAACCTTTTATTTTCCTCCTCTTTTTTTTTTATCACACAACTCAGTATACTCCTTTTTTCTCCTATATTCTTCTCCACTAGTTGTCCCTTCTCCCCATTTTCTTAATACCTTTCTCACTTCCTTCTTCTTCTGTCTACAATCCTCATCCCATCCACTTCTATCCCCTCCTTCACTAACTTCTTTTTTGCTTGTGCACTCTAATGCTCTTTTTATTTCTCCTACCATTATTTCCATTTCCTCGTTTACATTTCCTTCCCCCATTTTGATCTTCCTGACTTTTTCTTTAAACTGTTCTTCACTTTCCATTGACCAATCCCCTCTTCCTGCTCTTTTTATTTTTGCTTCCTTTTTAGCCTTTTTGTTATTAATCATTTCGCCATCTACCGTCACTATTATGGGAAAGTGATCCGAATCTACATAGTTCCCCACCACTAGTTTCTTAACCTTCTCTCTTACTTCGTCGTCCACTACCACCTAATCAATTACCGTCCCCCTCTTTCCTCCTGAACGTGTATGTCCCCCTTCCTCATCCCCCTCTATACTCTTTAACAACTTCTCTCCCTCCCCATTCAGTATCTTGTCTATGGATTTTCTTCCTCGCTCTCCATCTCATTCCATTCCTCCTCTATCTCCTGTTCTCGCATTAAAATCACCTCCTATTATTAGCCTACTCTTTTGCTTATTTTCTTCCATCAGTTCTCTCATATCCTCTGATTTCTCCTGCATATCACCGTTCACATAAGCCCCCACTATCTTCCACCTCTCTCCTCCCATATTCATCTCTTCTACTATTAATCCTTCTTAATGTTCTTTCAACTCTTTTTTATCATTCTCTGTTGTGCATTCGTTCCTTACTCCCATCACAATTCCTCCCATTGCTCTGCCCTTTTTATTCTTCCTCTTTGCATTTTGAACCTGCCATTTGTAACCTCTTGGTAATCTTCCCCTTACTCTTTCCCATCCCTTTTCATCGTTTCTTGTCTCTTTTGGTTTCTCACTATTTCTTATTTCTTTACCTCCTGTTCCTTTCTCTCCTAGTTTCCCGATACCTCATTTTTTACTAACTCTTCCCTGTCCTCATCCCAATTCCACCATACACTTTCTGTCTGTATTCTCCCATACTTAACCCATGTTCTTCTTCCTTTTTTTCTTTCCTCTTCCGCTATTTTTCTTCACCTATACTGCATGTTCCTTTCTACCCATGTCAAATCATCCTTTATTCTCTCCGAGCTTCCATATAACATCCTTTTCTTTATCATCACTTCCCTCTTACGTTCCCATTTCTTCAGTTTCACTAGTACCATTCTCTCCCCTGTTCGCTCTTCCCTCCCTACACTTCGCACTTTCTCTATCTCTACCTTATCATCAATCCTTTTTAGTACTTCTTCCACTCCTTCCATCAGCTCCTTCCCCTCTAATCTTAGACCCTTTATCACTATGTTTCTTTTTCTTTCTTCTCTCTCTTTTTTTGCTATTCTTTGCTCTATTTTTCTCAGCCTTTCCTTCTCCTTATTCCCACTCTCCCCACCTCCAAACTCACGGTTTGAGTTTTCAATTTTTTTTATTCTACCTTCCAACTCCTCTACTTTTTTATTAGGCTCTTCCTTCTTTTCCAGCCTTTGCTCCAACATCTGCATCCTTTTCTCTAGCTTTTCCCTGACTTTTTCCCATTTCCTCATATATTTCTTAAGTTCGCCATATCCTGTCTAATTTCTTTCCTTATTTCCTCCACCCTTTTCTCCTGCTTTTCTTCATACATCCCCATTACTTCTATCATCATTTCGTGCGTTTCTTTCAATCTTTCCTTTTCCATCGGACCTTTATCTTCATCTCTGCCTCTTTCTGTCCCCTTATTTTCCTCATCCTTCTCAACAAAGCTATGTTTTTCCGGCGGCGATCTGAACATTTTTGGATTTTTCAAGCTTTCCCCTATATCTTCCTTGTCTTCAGTGCTTCCCCGCTCCTCTCTCTTCCTTTTAATGAATGCCTCAATTGATCCCACGATTTTCGCCCTCAATCTATCCTTTTCTATTGTTTTCCTATACTTTCCCCTTGCCCTCCTTTCTTTGTTCTCCCCTTTCGGTGTACTGAAAACTTCGTGATCCAAATCCCTGCTTTCCTTACTAGTATTCGCTCCGCTAGCCATGAATCCAATTCAAACAATCCCGCCTTCTATCGTTCTCTGTCTCCATCTACCGTCGCGTCTACCTGCCTTGCCTTTCTCCATCTCTACCCTACCTTGCTACGACACGCTACGACCAACCTGGTCCTCCCACCCTGTCACAAACGTCAAACCCACCTAACCTCAACTCCCACACAAATCTGTCTTGATTCCCAAAAATATCCTCACCCCCTTGTCAATCTTTCAATCTCTCAATCAATCCCTCACAAACGAACCCCTCTACATACATCCACAATCCACTCACCTCAAATTTCACCACAATTATCAGAAAAACTCAGCACCAAATTTCACCGCTGCCACACTCTTTCACGCGGGATACGGAAGTCTCTTTTAAAAAGCTATCCTATCATAAAAGAGAGGTTGCGATTATATCTCGAAAACTGAAGCCGATTCTCTCTTCACCTATTTGTTGTATTTAAATTTGCCGCCTATGCTTTAGAATCGATATTAGAATGAGGTTCATGATGCAAAACTAATAGTAGATGGCAGCACCGAGCCGAGTACTAGATCCTCTGTCGATGAGATACGGAGAAAATATGGTGCTAGGTATATGGTTGCTTATAATTAAATATATGAGTGTAAATAATCCTTAAATATATGTTTAGTGCTTACATACGAACGTAATTTATACTTTTGGTGGATATTATACATACAGTGATATATATGATGAACTATAGTAAATCTAACCTCACTTTGCATGTGACAGTCAGAAAAGGATTTATCAACCTTTTACGAATGCTATATGATAAATATAGATAAAAAAGTTTGAAAAATATATTTTGCTATTTTTACAAGGTATAAATGGCACTTTATACTCATGACAAAAATTTCTTCTCTTGAAATTCGTATCTCATTGACAGAGGGTCTAGTACTCGCCTCGGTGCTACCACCTGAGAATAGTTTTGCATAATGAACCTCATCGAGAAGTGCGGTCTAGAATAATTTTTATGTTAAGAACAGAGCTGCGTATTATGGGTATTATCTTCATGTCAATTCATGTGTACATTGATGTTTGATGATAGCTGACGATATGGACGTAAGAACTCATCGCGTTGTGCCGGCTATGTACGTTCCCCCCTTACCGATTGAGGGTGACACCACGAGCCACTCACGCTGAGTCTATGAGTTCTCACGTCTATGGTTGATTGCCGAGTGATTTGTTTGGTGGCGGTGAATGTTAGGGATACAAGTCGAGTCCGGAGTTTTAAATGTACAATTTTCACTGACTTAATCCATTTAAAATTAAACAATTTACATATTTTAAAATCGATAATTGAAATTTTCAAAAATGTAAATCTTCAGTACTTAAAGAAATGAAAACGTTAAATTTAATTAAATTTCAAGTTTTTGTAAAATATTGTTCCAGTCTACAATGTTTTAATTTTAATTCTTTTATTTAAAAACAATTTCATTTGCAAATAACTTTAAGATATATTGAGAAGTTTTAACAAAATTACCTTTTTACGAAGTATGAAATATTTCATAATACTGAAAAGTGTTTATTATGACTCCTAAGAAAATTGATAATTTTGATTTCATTAAATATATACAAGTTATGAAAAAGTTTCTAAAATAATAAAAAATTCATGAATATTTCAAGAAGTCTAAAACAAAATGTAGATTTTTGAACATTCTTAAATTTAATTCAAAACATTTTTATGAATTTTACATGATCAAAAAATATACCTTTTTAAGAAGTACGAAATATTTCATAGTACTGAAAAGTGTTTATTATGATTCCTAAGAAAATTGGTAATTAACACAATTATCAAAACATACTCTCAATGATTTAATACGCGATTTTATTCTATTTCAAAATATTGCAAAAAAAAATTTATGAAATATTTGATTGATTTTATTCAATATGTACAAGGTATGAAAAAATTTCTAAAATAATATAAAATTTATAAATATTCCAAAAAGTCTGAAACAAAAAGTAGATTTTTGAACATTCTGAAATTTAATTAAAAATATTTTTATGAATTTTACATGATCTTAAAATAATTACAAAATATCCACAATTTGAACGTTACAATTTTAATTCTTTTATTTAAAAACAATTTCATTTGTAATAGATTTAATTAATTTATGATATATTGAGAAGTTTTAAAAAAAGTACGAAATATTTCATAATACTGAAAATTGTCTATTATGATTCCTAAGAAAATTGATAATTAACACAATTATCAAAACATACTTTCGAAGATTTTATAAGCCATTTTTTTCTATTTCAAAATATTGTAAAAAAATTTTATGAAAAATTTGATTGATTTTATTAAATATGCAAAAGTTATGGAGAAATTTGGAAAATAATAAAAAATGTATAAATATTTCAAATAGACTAAAAGAAAATGTAGATTTTTGAATATTTTAAATTTTAATTTAAAAGATTTTTATGAATTTTAAATGGTATGAAAATAATTACAAAATCAAAATATCTACAATTTAAATGTTACAATTTTAATCTTTTATTTAAAACCAATTTCATTTGTAAATAACTTTAAGATATATTGAGAAGTTTTAACAAAATGACCTTTTTAAGAAGTACGAAATATTTCATAACACTGAAAATTGTTTATTATGATTCCTAAGAAAATTGCTAATTAACACAATTTGCAAAACATACTTTCGAAGATTTTATAAGCCATTTTTTTCTATTTCAAAATATTGTAAAAAAATGTTATGAAAAATTTGATTGATTTTATTGAATATGTACAAGTTATGTTGAGACCAACGCACGTTATGAGAAAAAAGTCAGGAGGAGAAAAACATTGCTTTTTGAACACCCTACAAGATTGTTATAACAACTTTTTGAATTTTCGTGAAAAATGGAAAATTCAAACTATGATCGCACAAAAAAAATAATGAAAAATAAAAAATTCCATTTTCCGTTTAAACTATATAAGATACGAAAAAGATGAGAAAACGAAAATTGTGCTTTTAAAGAAAGATCTACACATTTTTTGATAATTACTTTTTAATCGGAGGCGTCGATTTTGTTTAACTTCGTAAAAAACAACATTGAAAAAAAAATTAAATTTTTGGACGAACCACACGAGCTACGAAAAAAATAATCAGACAAAAGCTTGTTATCAACTATTTTTTAAAGGATGCGTTCTAAGGAAACTAATGTATTTTGTAATGACATTCCCCTTTAGAAGATTCTTCGTTATTAACTTTCAACATTCATACAAGAAAAATTCACATAAGCGCGCGCTTCGAGCGCGCGCATGACGATCTAGTTTAATAAAATAATAAAATCATTACAAAATTTTGTTGTCGATTTTATTATTTAATTGAATAGAATATTGATTATATTGATTATTGAATTGAATAGAAAATATATTCCATTGAATAAAAAATAAATTTCTAAATATATTTATATTGAAGATTCATTTTTTTGAGTTATTAAAGAAATAAAGTTTTGTCCCATGCAATTATTATTATTGTATGGTTCTCGGCATGCAGACATCTTGGATTTCACCCACTCAATCTGAAATACCTAATTTACGCCACGTTCGGTGCAACGGTTGGGTCCCGGGACGACGTCCAGTTCAGTATTCAGGTTTTTTTTTTGGGCCTTCAGTGGAGATTTTAGTGGGATAAATTCTTTAGTGGGCAAACTCAGTGGCTTTTATTGCGTTAGGTTTTTTTTAGTTCTTTTCAACAGACCTCAAAATATCTTCTAATTCTATTTTTAAAAGAGACAAGTGATAATTTTAATAAATCGAAGTGACTTATGTACGAAATTTAATTTCACTGTCAAATACATTTTTAACTTTAGGGGAAACATTTTTTTAAAGTGAGAAATGAATCAAAACATGGGGGGATTTTTTTTAATGGGAAATAAGACCAAATCTAAGGGGAAAGAATCTCAGTCATCTGGCAAGACTGCTTCAGTTTAAAACCGACCGGTGTTAAGCGAGGACCTCACTCCTCCCAGGCCGGGTCATGCAAATTTCAGTGAATTATCAGTCTCTATTTGAATGAATTCGTCTCTGGAGTTTGCCTGAAAGACTTGGGTCCTTTTTTATGTTTTAATTTATAGCGGTCCAACCTTGAGGATTCCGAAACACGAGAGGCAGTTAAGAAAGGTTTGTCTGTCATAAAGTCTTCATAAAACTAATCCCTTTTTACATTAAAAATTTTTGTGTATTTGTTTACATGCATATATTTATTTGTGACAACTTATTTATTTATATATTTGTATATGTATAAGTAATGTCCTGAAGATGAATCTAAAAATGCAATCTGTTTTTACGCATCTCGTATAGTTTACGAGATACCTACAAAACGTGATGTATTTTGAACTTATCAAGGCAAATTTAATATATTTGTAATCGTATAGATTAGTAGATTCTGATTTTGTAACTTTCAAGTCCCTTATTTAAAAATGGAAAACAAACGTTATTTTTGTATTTCAAGCTCTCAAATGTGGCTTCAGTTATTATCATCGCAGCTTAGCCATTTAAACTTGCCACAGGAACTCGACCTAACTGGGCCGTTGGTTAGAATAGATAGGACTAAACCACTAAAATACAACCATAAATAGGCCCAAGGTGACAAACCATCTGAAGTAGGGGCCCTTTGTCCATAAGCACGTTCGAATCACGAAATTAAAAAAAATGATATTGCAAAAACATGCAGATTCAAAATATCCTATTTTCAAATCGCTAATTGTAATGTATATATATATATATATATATATATACATACATACATACATACAGGGTGTTTGGAATGTCTGGAAAAATGTCTGGAATAAAAACTTTTTATTTTCGAGGGGGAAAAAAGATTTGTTAAAATTTACCCCACCCCCACCCCCGTAGGAGGCAGGGGTGGGGTTAACTTTGTAATTTCAAATGGCAACCCCAATTTTTTATCACAGATTCAAATTCTCCTTTTCGAAATACGTAAGTTTTATTCGGAAAATTTGTTTCGATTGGCGATAGATGGCGCTGCAATTGCGAAAAATGAAATGGTTGACACTACCTTCAGCTCTATCCAGGAATAACGACGCGGACGTAGTAGTTGTCTATTCCCTTCAGGGTGTTTAATTTCGGTGAGTCCCCTTGCCTCTCACCATCCATCGGGGTGCTTGAACTTTTGGCAACGGGACAGTAAAAGTGATAAAACTGTCGAAAACCATTCCCGAATGCAGTTGGTTGACGACAGTCGATTTTGGATGTAGACATTACATATCATCGAGTCTCCACTGTCTACAATCCTCGACGTCATTCCGGCCGAGCGATAACCGCGTCTGTCCGTGCTTAACGTTTATTCATTAGGAAGGTTGATTGTGTTCATTTGATTTGGATGTGTTGGTTGCTTTCGTTTGGGTTATTGTTGTTGGTCACGTTCGTTTGAGTTGGTTTGGGTGTCGTTGTATTTCCTCATTACCTTACTTCATTACTTTTACAATGGAAATTCTATCTCAGCAACAGAAGATTGAAATGATTCTCATTTATGGAGAAAGGGGCAGGAATATCAATGATGCTCTCACGCTTTATGCTCAACACTTTCCAGAAAGTGTTCCTTCACGCGCTTCTTTTTACCGGGTTGTCCGAAACTTCATCACTGACGGAAGTGTACAACCGAAAAAAAGGAAGCGTCAAGTAACAGTTACTGGAGTTGATAATGAAATTGCAATTTTAGCTGCAGTCACTCATGACCCTCATGTTAGTACTCGACAACTAAGCAGCGATTCCGGAATGTCTCTATCCAGTGTTTGGAAGGTATTAAAACGTAATAATTATCATCCGTATCATATTTCACTGCATCAAGAACTTCATGGAAATGATTTTCAGAACCGAGTGACATTTTGTCAATGGGCGGTTCAGCAGATACAAGGAAACCCGAATTTCTTATTTCTAGTACTCTTCAAAGATGAGTCGTCTTTCACAAACCATGGTAAGGTTAATCGGCACAACATGCATTATTGGAGTGTAGAAAATCCATAGGTTGCGTGAAGTTGAGCATCAGCGTCCATGGTCCGTGAACGTTTGGTGTGGAATAATTGGAGATCAACTTATCGGTCCGTATTTTATTGATGGAAATTTGAACGGTGAAAAATATCGTGACTTTTTAGAAAATCAACTTCCAATATTGCTGAAAGACCTAAGCTTGCAAGTGCGACACAACATGTGGTTTCAACATGACGGTTGTCCAGCACATTATGCGGCAATCGCGAGGGAAGTACTCAATCGCGAATTCAATGGACGATGGATCGGTCGAGGAGGTCCAGTAAATTGGCCTGCCAGATCGCCAGATCTTACGGCACAAATATCACCAGACACAATTCGCAGTTGTGTGGAATCTTTCAAAGCTCGGATTAACAAGTGCATCGAAGTGCGAGGACACCATTTTGAGCACTTATTGTAAAATAATTAATCGAAATCAAGCATCCCTGTGGTGAGAGGCAAGGGGACTCACCGAAATCAAGCACCCCGATGGATGGTGAGAGGCAAAGGGACTCACCGAAATCAAGCACCCCGAAGGGAATAGACAACTACTACGTCCGCGTCGTTATTCCTGGGTAGAGCTAAAAGAAGTGTCAACAATTTCGTTTTTCGCAATTGCAGCGCCATCTATCGCGAATCGAAACAAATTTTCCGAATAAAACTTACGTATTTCGTATAGGAGAATCTGAATCTGTGATAAAAAATTGGGGTTGCCATTTGAAATTACAAAGTTACCCCCACCCCTGCCTCCTGTGGGGGTGGGGGTGGGGTAAATTTTAACAAATCTTTTTTCCCCCTCGAAAATAAAAAGTTTTTATTCCAGACATTTTTTCCGTAGGATACGTATATTTTGAGATATTTCGTTGTCTCAAGTTAAAAAAAACACCCTGTATATATATATATATATATATATATTACATTTGTAATATTTGCCTGGTTACGAACAAAGGAACCCTCTGCCGGCAAGTATTCGGGTAAAATATGGTCTGTAGGCATCAGAAAACCACACCGGGTTCTTTGAAAACTACTTTCGATAGAAATATGTCAGAAAGTGACTGAATCTGAGATTCTTTACAGATTTTCTAGCCATTTTGTACCGGTAAGATTACGAGAACTCAGTAGAGTGGTCCAAAAAAAGCAACTGTTTAAATGTTCATGGACGACTAGAAATTCGTATAGCATAGGCAAAATCAGAATATGCCTATTTCTTGTTTGTTTGTAGAGTCATTGTTCAGCTTGTTGAAAGCAACTGTTCCACTTATAGAGTTTGACACGTAAAAATACAACTTCTTTTTCAAGTTGAATTTTTCATAAGAAGTTATGAACCCTTTTATTCAATATTGGAGTTATTTGTTCTCCGAGATTTCAAGATGAATTTTGTCAACTTTTTATATCACAAAAATATTATGTAATAATTGTGCAACAAGGAGAATTCTACCAAAATTGCAATATTTGCAGACTTATTGCACGCTTTGGTTAAATTTGTGTGAAATGAAATTTGTACAGAGTATACTTTAAACCTCTCAGAATAAATCTGGATAAGAACAACTAAAATGGTCCAAGATTTACCACACAAAAATGGTTTGAAAAATGGGGAAAGACTGATCATTTTAATTGAGTCCTTTAATTGAGTCCAAAATTAAGATAGCCCGTAGGTTAACAGGTGAAGCCTTTACGGCGAGTGCAATAAACAGCGCCGTTTCGAATTTTTTGGTGACTCGAAATACAAAGTGACCCTAACGGTAGTGACAGAACAATAAGACCTCAACTCTCAAGTAATAAAGTCTAAGGTATCAAATCCTTGCATTTCAGGGCCCCTTTTATTTTTGGTCCGAATTGAGCGCAAGGAGGAGGTCGGGTCTCCTGAGCCGCACACCCCCACTTTCGTACCGAGCGTATGTCCCCTCACTTGCTTCAGTCTTGCACCGAGTCAAATATCCATTTCACTACCATCGCCTGCTACAGAGTTTACTATTCTTTATCTCGTCTTTCTATTATGAACGAAAGTTCCTGGAAATTTGAAACTGGTTGAAGCAGAAAAATTATTGAAATTTAATTTCTGTATTTGGTTTTATATGCGCAAAATTAAAATCTAAAGCGAAAAAAGGGATTGAAAAACAATACAATTCAAAAGTATATAGAACAAAAATTAATTGAATCATCTTATATTAATCATATAATATATATTGTAATTAATTAAATACAATTTATTATTGACAAATTAAGCTGTAAAAAAATCTGAAGGCGGATTTCGGATTTTAAATGCTTGCAAAAATATATTAAAATTTTTTTTTCAAGGGAATCATCTTAAAGTACAAGGTTCAAGCATTTATTTTAGTACCATTATGAGTACTAGAACGGCAGGTTCCTGCTCTACGCTGTTTAAAAAAAATCAAGGACGTGAATTCTCTCAAAAAGCTAATGTAATCAGAAGATCTCGATTCTAGATTCGGATTCAGAGAACAAAAATCTACGAAAAACACCTACATACTTTCATTCTAGTCACAACACAGGATGTTTTATTGTGGTGCTGCGATAATAGGTTCATTAAGAAGCAGCCATACATTTCTCAGAAAACATTAGTTTTGATTTAAAATATTCATATGCAAATATTAGCTCATGAAATTTGAAGCTACGACAAGGATCGAACCTTTGACGTTCAGTCTCAGTACAATTCTTGACATAGTAGTCGCTTTAAGTAAAAGGAGGTTGTGTAGTGAGGGAACGAGTAGTAGTGGAGGGGGCTCGTCCCTAGGCGCAATTAGGAACTACTGAAAAATACCTACTTGGCCGCTGCGCTCAATTCGGAAAGAGAAAAGTGAGGATGGTTGACCGTGCGCTCAATTCGGTTGCACCGAGGCCAGGTAGGTGAATCCTTACAGTGGACTCACCATTTTATCACTTTACCATTACTTTGTCAACAATTTTAAAGCCATTTTTGCGAGCTGAAAAATGACTCTACAATAGAACAAAAAAATAGGCAGATTCTCATTTCGCCTAAACTATACGAATTTCCAGGCGCCCATCAACATTTAAACAGTCGCTTTTCTTGGACAACTCTAGAACCCAGTGTGAAGGCGAATTTTGTTTTCTCATTATGTTTCGTGTCGTGAATCCGAACTCTATTACCGCGCTCAAGTTAACTTCGTAATTTAATCAAGTGAATTGTAACAATTATTTTGTTCAACTTTTGATTTTTAAATAAACTGGTGAATTTCAGTTCTCTGCAGGACCGCCGACAATTTAAAACCATTTTTGAATCCCCCCTTACTGCCCATCCTCTCTGTAGAATCCGAGTTTAAAAACGATCATTTCAAAACTAATCCCACTCGCGATCATCTCTGTAGGATCGGAGATGGGACCCTATTTGATTTAATAAAAGCCCTCTTGCGATCTTCTCCGTATGATCGGAGCAAGAAGAAAGTTTCTTTGAAACAAATTATTCTCACGATCCTCTCCATAGGATAGTAGAATCAACCTATTCGTCCCGATTCATGGATGAAATTCGTCGCTGTGAAATTGAGTTCACCCAAATTGTGATAAAAAATTTCCTCCAATATGTTCCCAATCTTGGAGCCATTCCGTTCCGGGACAACAGAGTTTCGATCAATTGTGTCTTATAGTTTTTGAATTTCCTAAACTTTTATTAAGTACTTGTTATTTAACATGCACCTACTTTTGTTTGTGTCAAGAAATAAAAAGCTGTTATCCTTCGACAAACCCTTTGGACATAAACATAAAAAGTCAAAAACAGTTCTGCTCATATGTGACAGTTTGCGAAGAAAGGGACCTAACGCCCAAAAAGACCATTTTGAGTTTTTTTCACCGGTCAATAGTAATTGAGTTGTTTTTTTCATTTGCAGCAATCATAAATTTTTTATGACAATTACTCGTTTTTTTATTGTTCTTATTTTATTGAAATTTAAGAATTGTTAATTAGATTAAAATCAAATTCAAAATCATATTTAACGTCCAATACTCAAGTTAATGTATAAAATTCCTGGAAATAAAACAAAAATCCAACAATCAAATTCTGACAACTACCACAAAATGCTCCTGTTGCAATTCCCAAAAACAAAACAAAAACTTGTTTCTTTGGACAAAAGTATGAAAGAGGAAAGAAAAATGAGAAGGCAACAAACCAAATCCTCTTCCTTCTCTTTTTTATTTCTTTCGTCTTTTTCATTTGTATTATTATCAAATCACAATATGAAAGCATTTATAATATTTACCAAAGTTTCAGTGCTCATACAGCAGCCTTATCAAGATAAGAAAAATTAGAGCAGGTGGGAACAGCAACGAAACAACGGCGCTATCTCCTCGATACCTGAGATCTAAGTGTGAGTCAAAAGGCAAATCCGTTATAAACACATCAGAAATAAGAGAAAGTCAAGATTCATGAAAACCTATTGCTAAATGTAATTAATCATACTAGAATAACTTGTGTTTAATTTATCCAAACCAGTTTTGAAATTAATAGACAACTTATTTTGTTTTTTAATATAAAGCTTTTCCATGAATTCTCTCTTTCTCTCATTACTTTCACTATGTAAAATTTCAACATTATCCCAGTCAAACTCATGGTTAACATCAACAACCCCTTTTGTATGTCTTGCAAGAACACTCTTATAACAACGTCCCAAACAAACATCATTTCTGTGTTCCTCCATCCTAGTATTAAGAAGTCTGCCAGTCTGTCCCACGTAAGTCATCTTACAGATCTTGCAAGTGATCTTGTAGACAACACCACCTTTTTCAAATTTATGTAAAAGAACTTTACAAAAAGTTACTATTGAATCCATTATAAATGGCATACGGAAAATAGTATGAATATTAAATTTTGTCAACATAAAATCAATACTTTTTGAAATTTGACCAAAAAACGGGAGAACAAAAGTATTAAAATAACTATATTCTCTCAGTTCCTTCTGATTATCTGTAAATAAAATGTTATTTTTTTTTTTGATTTGTTGAATTCTAATTGTGATATGTTTCTCAATTAACTTTTGTGGGTAATGATTAAGAAAAAGGACATTGCTAACAATATTCAAATTATTTTTGTGAAATGAAACGTGGGACAAATCTAGAGCTCTGTCAACTTAGTTTTTTATTACTGCAATTTTGTTTTGAAAAGGATGAGCCGAAAAGAAATTAAAAATTCTATCTGAATATGTACTTTTCCTATTCCAGTTGGTAATAATAACTTTTTCAGAGGAATGCATAGTAAGGTGTCATCAACATACCGAAAGTAAGAGGGCAAACAAAATCTAGCTTCTTGGAAGCAAAGACCTCCAAATCTTGCATAACTATTTCTGCTGAAATCGGAGAAATGACTAAACCTATGGGCGTAACAAACTTTTGCCTATAAAAAGATCGATTAAATTTAAAATAAGTTGAGTTTAGAATAAAAACTATCCCTTTAATAAAACCTTTTTGACTTAATCGAGTACGTGTTTTTTTATTGTCCCATCTATTTAAAATTGCCTGTTTAACTAATTCAAGGGTATACTCTGAAAAATTGCACCAACATCCAAAGAAATCATTACATGGTCACCAGGAACAGTTTTTTGAATAATAATTTTGTTGAATTCTCAGCTATTTCTAATATTGTATTTTGAAGATGTAATGGAGTCTTTAAGTATCAAATTGAAGTTTTGTTCTAAAAATTTCGCGAGAGTGTTAATAGTTGAAATAACTATTCTCAAATGATAGCCATCTTTATGAATCTTTCTCAAACCATAACATCTGGCAAGAACTGTGTCTTCAGTATTTATATCAGCCCATCTTATATCTTATATAATGTTTAGAAGCTTGAAAGTGTCTCTTCTTAATTGTTTTAATGGATTTTCATTCAATAAATCAAAATTATCACGAATGGCAAGTAAATCCTCCATATCCCTAATACATATAATCAGATTTCTTCATACAAACTGCAATATTGCTTTTATCAGCATACATGTAAATTATATCAGGGTTGTTTTTAAGAAAACCTTTCGCTATCATGAAACCTTTAGAAATTTGACGATCAATACTACTAATGTGCAAACAATTGTTGCCAACAAAGCTCTTTGACAAGTGTAAAACCTTGTTTCGGAAATCTTGCTGATCTAATATTGGAATTTTGTGTATACTTGATTCAACATCTTTGACTATTTCCATCATTTGTTACGACTTAATTTTTATCACATGCTTACTAAAACATTTACCTAATTTGAGAATATCTATAACTGAATCAGGAATTTGAATATCAGCCAAATTTGCAAACCAAGAATCCCTATCTTGTTCTTGAAATATCTAGTGTAAATTTAAATTTTGCTCTTGAACATCAGTTTGCTGATCAATCAAAATAGAAACGAGGGTACCGAAAATTGGCCCCACGCCCCAACTAATGAGACTGGTACCAAATGAAAGCTCTTTTTGGGTAAATGAAACTTTAAAATGGGCACAACGTTGTAGAATTTAGCCTTCATATTGTTTTCTGCCATTCAATGTCCAAACTCACACTAAGAATAAAAGTAAGGTGTGGGGCAGAGTGCCCCACTCTGTGGGGACACTTAGGCGGGGACACTTAGTGTCCCCACCTAAAATGATTGCTTCTCTTTTATAGTTTTGAAACTTAGCTGAATTATAGTCCTAGTGGACGTTTATTGATTCACCAAACCAAAGGTCTATTCATCAAGCGGTTGTCAATATACAGAAGCCTGAAGTTTTTACATAGATAAATAGATAGACGTTTATTTTTCAGCCTGCTGGTCTTAAAAAATTGACTTGCTTACACTTCCATTTTTTACAAAATTTTCTTAAAACTAACATCCATCCATACCTTATCTCTAAGAGCGCGTGTTCTTATCGCCTTGCCTTCCTCGCACCAATAACTCCATGCTCAACCCACTCCTTTCCACCTCTACGCACTCCTCCAAACAGTGCTCTACTCTTGCATCCCCCTTCCAGCACAGTTCACACAACCTGGTCTCCCTAGAAAGCCAGAACCTATTGAAACCTTCCATGCACACACATCTCATCCTCGCTATAAGCTCCTGACTTCCTTTCTCTCCTTTCTCACATAAATATTGCGCTCTTGCCCTTGGTATAATCCACGCATAGTTTCCGTTAAAACTTGACTCTCTTATTCTCTCTTCCCCTTCTGTCTTCTCTCTCTCCATGCCGTTTTTCTTAACCAAGTCATAAACCTTCCTTCCTTCCTCGTGCATCCTTCTCACTTCATCCATCTGCAGTCCATTCATTCTAAAATACCTTTCTCTCTCAGCCTCCATCTTCCCACCCCCTCTCCTGTTCTCCTTCTCCCACCAACACTCCCTAACCAGCCTACTTTCCCCCTCTTCCAAAAATTTCTCTTCACATTTACACGCCCGACTCCCAGCTAGAATCCCTACACTCGTTCTCCCCGTCGCCCTCCTGACAATATAATGAGGCGTGTTTCTTGCCAACCACAGGGTCCACGTTACATACCTCTCCTGCGTTCTATTTACCTCTTCACTTTCCTTCTACGCCCACACCTCTACTCCATACAGTAGCACACTCATCACTAGTGAGTCAAACAGTTTCATTCTCCTTCGAAAATCATCTGCGAATAACTTCTTTGCCAACCCTCAGGCCTACCTCATCACCACATCTGCCCTCCTCACTCTCTCTTTTATGTGACCATCCACTCCCCCATTCCTCCGAAACACGAAGCCCAGGTGCACAAACTGTATCAACTCCTGCACCTCCTTTCCCTTCCACTTCCACTGCCCTCCCTTATCCCTTCCCCCTCCTTTTCTGAACACCATAACCTTGGACTTTTCCGCATTCAGCTCTAACCCCTTCTTATCAAGATATCCTCTCAACCTCTTCATCTCCTTTAAGGCCTCCTCGCTTCTAGCCAGCAACACTATGTCAGTGGCATACGCTAGTAACCAAATTCTAACCCCTCCGATCCTGACTCCTCCTACCACCCCGGGCTCCAGCTTACTTTCCATTGATAGTATTTTCGGTCATCAATGGGGGTGGAAGAAGTTAAAACTCTTCCTTTGTGGCGAAATGGTAGAAATTGAGGAAAACTGTTGTTGAATAGAATAAGGTACGCCTGACCGAGACCTTGTGTGGCGAAGGGGAGAACTTCACGGGTGAGCTTCCTACGGGGATGAGCAAAAGCTCCCTGTCTGGACTTTCCAAACTCCTTTCTAGCCTGCGAAAAAGTTCCGTCGCCGAGGGGAGATTTTTGGTCGGGGGATCGGCTAGAGTCGGGATTGTTAATGCTTCCAGGCGGACGCGGGGTGGAGCGAGAGGGGAGAAACTCGGTGGAAATTCCAGAATTCGCTCTTTCGGAATTCCGAACAAATAAAAAGCCGGACTTTCCGGGTCGTATTCCGGGTCGAGAGAATCTAACCAGCAATCGGGATCGGTAGCCAGGGTGGAGAAACGGTACCGGGATTTAACGACTTCGTGGTTACGAAAAGGGGAGGCGGAGATGAAGACACAGTGGGAAGAGCGGAATTCGCTACTTCCTGAGATGTGAGGAGCTGTTGCTTCTTACTATTCCTCCGTCTGCGAACTAGACGTTACCGGGGTTTTCCAGGACGCTTGTAGGGTTTCTGGCATACTATTTCATGAGGTACACGAGACGCTTCGAAGGATGGACCTACCGGTGGGAAATAAGAGACAGAAGGCGTGAATGAACCGGGCCGAAAATACTGCAGCTGCCACGCGGGATTCCGATCACCGGAGCGTATCGATTGGTTGAACGAGTACATGGAAGACTAAAATCAATCTGACATTGTGATGGAGAAAAACTGAAAAAAAAATGGTCCACGCGAAGGGAAGGAAAACGGAAAGAAAAAATGAATGAGTAAATAAAACAGAAAATAGAAGATAAAAATCGCGACCCGAAAAACCGAACGAAGAAAACGCGAGAGACTCGATCGAAAGTCACAACCTCGGGGTAATAACTCCCGAATCGAGCCCTTTCTTAGGTCGTTCGGTCGACAGTCCGGTGACTGGCAACCGCCGATCCCAAGCGAACCAACAAGGACGAAAACGCGATCGCGCCAAGCTCTGCCGAGGAACGAGATGCGACCCCTCCGCGCGATTTTCGGACCAGGTCAGAACAATCGATGAAAATCCGACGAACACTTCATTACTAACCTCAGTCGCTGATGGAAAACCTCCGACACCATCGAAATTGAAAGATTCTGGATCCTGGATGACTTCCTGTTAAATTTGGCTGGGCGCTAGAAACTCGACTGGAAATTTGATAGTTGATGAAAAAGAGAAAACTGGTGGCAATAAAAAGAACCGCGATTTAAGAACTGCAAAACACTGAACTTAATTATAATTCGTTGTGACAGTTAAAGCCTACATCAAGACATTTGAAAATCTTGTTTCTAAAACAAACTCATTGTGTAATTCCTGACTGGCAACTGAAAAGTCAAAAACCATCTTTTATTTAAAATAAATGAAAGTTGAAATAAATTCGCGGCAAATGTGAGCTTGAGATTTAAAAGATCCAATTTCCGAGGATAAGTTGGCCGACTTATTTTCGGAAAAAACGGAAGGCTCAAATCGCAAACCATGCTTGAGAATTAAAACGATGGTCGTTGAAAATATGAGATATATCACCATATCTGCAATTAAAATCGCAAAAAGCGTTAAGCTAAGTGGACACTCTTGCCTTAAGATCTTGTCCATCCAGAATCCCTCCGAAATCCCCTGCCCTCCTCTTACCTTATCTTTAGTCTCTCGATCAGGCCTCTCTGCACTCCCCTATCCTCCATAGCCTCCTACAACCTCCCCCTATCCACCGAAGGAAACGCGCCTTTGAGCCCCACGAAAAACGCGTACACTCTCGTCCCCTTCATCGCTAATTAATTTTCCTGTCCACCTTTATCTCCTTTCTTATACATTGTCACTATTGACCCTTCTCTTCACCCTCCTAGGAATCCCACCCCCCTGCATACTTTATTCACTACCTCCTTCAGCCTCTCCCTAACCTCTTGTGTACTGAACAGCCATGCTTCGTTCTGTGCCCCGTCCAGCCCTGCTGCTTTTACCCTTCTCAACTTCCTTATCTGCTTCTCTATCTCCTCGTCATTCAACTCCTCTATCGAATCCTCTATCCAGACGTCCCCCTCTGTTTTAACATTTCCTAACTCCTCTTCCAGATCTTTCTCCTTGTCCTGTTCTTTCTTCTTACACATCAATCTAAGCCCCTTTCTCATTTCTGCGTACTCCTCCCCTTTCGCATTACCCTCTTTCCACTTATTCTACTTCCTCTTCACCTTCCTTTTTATCTTTTTACATTCCCCATCCCGCCATGGCTTCACCATTCCTTTCTTCTTCTTTCTAAGTATCTTCTGTTGTACACACCCTTTCCTAGCTGCTCCGGATACTTCTCTATCGCCTCCCTCGTCCAGGTCACCCTCTCCCCTATCGAGTCTTCTTTCCGACCTTGTCTTCCGCCAACCCACCCCTCTTATCCACACACTTAATGGCTGCTGGTCTGATTCCACCGCCCCTCTACTGCGAATTTTTCCGTCCCGTCCCATCCTTGCATATTCATGTACATATAGTCCATCACCGATACCCCCACCTTACTTACATATGTGTATTCTCCCTCTTCGTCCCCTAGCAAGTCTTCCACCTTTTCTTTAATTCTTTCCAACCCATCCTTATTGTACACTGTCACACACTTACACGCTACCCCTCCTATTTTTACTTTCCTCGTCTGCACTACCTCCCCCTCTTCCTCTCCATGAACTTCTTCCTCTAATCCATCTCTAACCCCTGTTATAATTCCCCCACTAGCCCTTCCTTTCTTCATAATTCTGACCGCCAGGTGGAGTCTCCACCTATACCCCCTTGGCAGCTTTGGCTCTATTCTATCCCATTCCTTTCCTTCTACCCACGTCTCTACCAGTCCCATAGCATCAAATTTCTGGATATACCTACAGAAATCCTCATCCTTCTTCTTTACCCCTGCTACGTTGCAGTACAACACCTTCACTACTCCTCAACTCCACAACCGCCACTTCCTTGCCCTTTCTCCCCTCCAACTTAACTTTCCTTACCATGCCTTTCACCCACCCTATTCTCTGTAGCAGCGCTTCCACGCCCTCCCTTTCTCAACCGCTCTTTAGCTTCAACCCTCTTATCACAATATTATTCCTCCTGTCTGCCTTCTCTTTTCTCTCCATTCTCAACTCCATTGCCTCCATTTCCGTCCTGCCCTCCACCTTATCAACTTTTTTTTCCGTCCTTTCCTTCCAAACCCTAATTTCCTCTTCCATCTGCTTTCTTTTAACTTCGTTTTCTTTCCTTTCCCTCTCTAAGCTTTCTACTCTCTCCATTAGCTCTTTCACCTCCTTTTCCCATTTCTCATCTCTGATTCTCAAGTCCTCCCTCATGCCTTCAATCTGCTCCTTAGTCCCCCTCACGTCCTCCCTCAACCCCCTGATCTCGCCTATCAGCACCCCGAGAGCCTCCTTCTCCGAATTCCCCTTAATTTTTTATGAGGGGGGAGGGGGTCTCCTACGTGTTCTCCCGCTTTTTTTAAACGGACTCTACCTCGCTTTTGTCGGGACTCTCTCGGCTGTGTCTCTTCCTCTTCAAGAGATCTTCCTCGTCACTTGCGCTCGACGCTCTCTCCCTTACCTTCACGCTTCCTTCGTTCCCACCGGTCCGCTTTCTCCCTCTTTCCGGCGTGCCACTAAACACCGAACCACGTGCTGTTGGCCGTCGTGGCATGTGGAAAATTTCCTCCCCGCCAATTTCGCTACCAGCACTGCCAGCACTCTCGCTACCCACCTCCCGCTCTGCCGCCAGTAACTGGGGCCTCTCCATGCAGTACCAATTCACCCAACACAACTCTATTCACACTCTTTTCTTTCAAAACACTATATTAAAAGTACAATCGTATATTGTTAAAAGAAGTTACACTAACGTGAAGGTGAAAAAGCACCTGAAAATGTAAAAACTTCAGGCTTCTGTATATTGCCAACCGCTTGATAAATGGACCTATGGTTTGGTGAATTAATAAACGTCCACTAGGACTATAATTCAGCCAAGTTTCAACAGTATAAAAGAGAAACAATCATTATTGGTGGGAATACTTGACGCATTCTGCCTCACATATTACTTTACTCTTAGTGTGAGTTTTGACATTGAATGGCAGAAAACAGTATGAAGGCTAAATTCTACAACGTTATGCCCATGGTAAAGTTTTATCTACTCAACAAGAGCTTTCATTTGGTACCAGTCTTAATAGTGGGGGCGTGGGACCAAATTCCCATGTATTCTCGGTACCACAAAATGCTCCTATTGCAATTCATAAAAACAAAAACAAATTTATTCCTTTGTACAATAACAAAAAAGAGGAAAGAAAAATGAGAAGACAATCAACCAAATGCCCTTCCTTGCCGTTTTTATTTCTTTCACCTTTTTTTTATTATTATAAAATCACAATATGAAAGCATTTATAATATTTACCAACGTTTCGGTGCTCATACAGCATCCTTATCAAGGTAAGAAAAATTAGAGCAGGTAAGAACAAAGACGAACAACGACGCCATCTCCTCGATGCCTGAGATCTAAGTGTGGGTCAAAAGGCAAATCCGTTATAAACACATCAGAAATAAGAGAAAGACAAGATTCATGAAAACCTATTTTTCGTTCCATATTGCCATAGGAGCATTTTGTGATAGTGTCAAAGTTTGATCGTTGAATTCTTGTTTTATTTTCAGGAATTCTCTACATTATTATTTTATTATTTGATTCAGGGAAAATCTTTTATGAAGAAGAAGTGAAATCTCACCAAAAACAGCTACAATGCAAAACATTCCTCTAATTACAAATCTACTACTACAATCAACATATAGTTTGTGACATCAAAGTTTGCCAAGTAATTCTAAAAGATATCTAAATATTGGAAATATTGGCGAGATTTTCTCTCTTGTTCAAAATAATAAAATTAAATACAAGAGTTACTTGGAAAACTTTGATTTCACCAACTATAAGTTGATTGTACTGATAACTTTTTACTTGGCGGAATTTTTTGTATCGTAGATGTTTTTGGTGATATATGACCATTTTTGTAAAGTTCCTAACACTTTTCCGATTTGTTGTCAAAGTAAGACTGACTTTCCGTAGAATTTCCAGACCGAAAAATTCGGAACAACTTTTCTCTATAATTTCCCCTTATTTTGTAATTACTTAGCTTTAACCTCGCTTCAGTATAGTCTTTTTTAGTCCATTTTCTAAAGGATATTAGGCCTTGAAATAAAATTTTCAGAAAAAGCTCACTGTGCGCCCCAGAATGATCGCCGGATCCTCGGGGGTATCCGCGGATCAGAATGGTCGTTCTCTGGAACCTTTGGAGACACTTAGTCCTCTGGATCACCACGTTCAGTATTGTTTTCCTAAGGGGACGACCCCTGTCGAGCCGCCATTTTTGGCGGTGAGTTAGATGATGACCCTGAGTCAGATCCCTCATTTTTTAAGTTTGCTTTAGTTTTATCAGCCATAAAAAGACCGACGAGTAGCTAGGGAAATAAAAATCACTCCCTGCAGAGCCCCGCTTGCAGGGAGATAATATTGACCCCTAAGGGATTCGACCTAGTGTCTTAAAGTCTCCGTTCAGACAGCTCCTTTATGATCCTGCCGCTATCGTCTCAATTGAGGGGGCACGCCGGGATGTTTAAGCATTTAGTAAGTCTAGTTCCATTCAGCCCTTAATACTTTTCATCGCTTGGGGGCATGATGACTCACCACGGTGGTCGGGAAGTAAAAAAAAGTCTGCTGGAAACACCTAAGAAGAGTGAATGTGGCATGCTCTTTCTGATACCTAGGAGTGCTCAAATCACTTTTTTGTTCAGTGAAAAGTACCAATAATCTGGTTTTTGAGAATATCTCAGGGATGTATTTGATCACAAATTTTGTTGTCATATGATTCTCAGGAAATTAAATTACCTTCCGAACGAGCCCTATAACTTTGAAAAATATTCATTGGTTACCGAGATAGAGTGCATATCAGTAGGCCATAAATACCGAAAATCGATTTTCGGAAATATCTCCTAAGGGGTGTATCTTATCACTAAAGTACTTTACACTTGATTTGTAGAAAATTTTATTCACTTTAAAATGAGCCCTATAACTTCGAACCTTAAAAATGAGCCCTCGAACATTTGAAAATGTTCAATAGCCAACGAGATAGAGCGTTTCAACGGGGACACTTTTTGGCCGTTTTTCACGAAAATCGTTGAAAATCAGTTTTTCAAAAATTTCTCATGTCATAAGGTGCTAAAAAAAAATCAAATCAAAATCTGAAAAAATTCTATTCATGAGAAATTTTTGAAAAACTGATTTTCAACGATTTTCGTGGAAAATGGTCAGTAAGGGTCCACGTTGAGACGCTCATTTTTAAGGGAATTGAGTCCTCTACTAACACCAATAATCATATTACGGATAAAATATATTCCTGAGAAGGTATCTTGGACAATCCGATTATTTTCACTGATTGACTTCACTAATATGCGCTCTATCTCGGTAACCAATACATATTTTTTGAATTTATAGGGCTCGTTCGGAAAGTAATTTAATTTCCTGAGAATCATATAACAACAAAATTTGTGATAAAATACATCCCTGAGATATTCTCAAAAACCCGATTATTGGTACTTTTGACTGAACAAAAAAGTGATTTTCTTGCGAACAGGATCTGTTCAGATTTTGCCTCAACGATCTTTGAGCACTCGTAGGTACCAGCAAGAGCATGCCATATTCACTTTTCTTAGGCGTTTCAAGCAGACTTTTTTTGGCTTCTCGACCACCGTGTCACGCCTTTCGATATTCCAGGGGGCTTTGCCATTACAACCGGGAAGGATAGCTCCTTAATTTAGGTTGCACATAACAGAAATTTGCAGTTCTCTAGAGGAGTCAGACCTCGAGGTACGGCCCCCCTTGATTATCTATTCTAGACTTCTTATCTGATTAGAACCTGAAGGCCTCCCACCACGAAAATCACAATATTTCCACGCCTTCCTTTTCGGTAGATAATAATTTATTTATCCGAAGGACAAAATCAAAGGACATCATCCTGCCCAAGTTTGACTAAGACTTAGATCACACAACTTAGCGTTTGCAGCAGATTTTTTCTTGTTGTCATAGCCACACCTACTGGAGGCTTGTTGTTGTCCACGGAGCGAATTCGCGATAAGCTTAATATCTCCGCTCCAAGAATCCCATACCGAAATCGCAAGGGTTTCTTGCAGCCGTAGCACGGTTAGTGGATGGTTTTTCTCGCAGACGATACTGTTTTGAAAGCATACGCTCGAGCAGTATTGCCACGTGCTTTATGCTATGGTAGTAGATAGAGAAAATTGTCACGCTAACTGTGCATGAGTTCCAGCAAATATTGTACAAACTTCAGACCAATTTTGCATGTTCAAGTTCCATACTTTAATAGGAATAGCTCAATTTGCTATTATACTTTCATTTTTCTCTCGGTATAACTTGAGAAATATTGCCCCAAAAGTAAATACAAATATCAAAAATTTGCTCAATAACTTACACCAGGTGCGGTAGCAACAACTCTATATGGATACAAGAACAAGTTGAGTCCCACTTTTTGGAATATATTCTTGAAAATGCTGATCACCTGCAGAGCTAACATATCCTGTCTAACATCGTCCCCAACCTTAAAGATCGCAGCTTGCCATGATTCAATTCCTGGGTTTTTTGTTTCTAGTTTTGTATTTGAAGACACAGCCATTGCAATGTTTTCTAATTCGTTGATTCCGTATCGTTGCACCTTGAAACGGGCAAGGAAAGGTGCCTTGGCAGCGCTAAAAATAAATAATAGGTTTTTTATAATACATGCACCAAAAGGAACCCGCTTTTCGTGCTGGTAAAATGTGCTGAAAGTGGCGTTTTTTAGAAAGGCGTGAGAAAAAAGTATTGCGCAAGCGTAAATTGGCTATAATAATTAATATAATATAATAATAATTAATATAATATAATAATTAGTATAATCCTACATAATTCCTTTTTGAAACACTAGTTACATTTGCAAGCACTGAAAGGGGGACTATTTATGCAAATTTTACTAAAAGTATTATGTGACACACGGTTCGTAATCACTACAAATATTAATTAAAATTCTCGATTTTCAGGAACATACCTCTGCATAGGTGTACCGCTATTATAATCGATATCCATAACCATCGCTTCAGGATTGGAAGGCAAATAACATCCTGGCTGAACCTTGATCTCTCTTAAACAATGGAGACACGCTTGTTTTCGTTCCATGCCTTTCGGATAAGGCCTGATTTCTCCAGAAATGCTCGTTATTTTCTCAAAGAAATCGAATTCCCTCTCATAAAATTGCTTTGCTGGTCCTGAGAGTGCGCCTAGAAGACTCTTCACCAATGAATCTAATGTATCGAAAAGGACGGGGTCTTTGATTTGTTTATCCTCGTCCATATACATGTTCGTGTACATATTCCAGATTAATTGATGTGCCACCACCTGCAGTATCGAATTTCTCATTGATTGAAGTTGGGCTTCATTTCCACAAAGTGAAAGAGAATAATCAAAATATCAGGTATTGCATGATATTCAATTAGTAATGCTTTCATTTTGAAAAAAAATTTTAGAACCTTGAAGGATGCAATTAACAAATTCTTCAATTTCAAACAGTATTGACTGAAAATCGCCAAATTATAAAGCTTCAATGAGTTGCTCAATTTGTAACGTTGTACAATTGTACATTATGCAATTTTTCACGTTGTAATTTGAATCTGATAAATTTCAATGTGATGAACTTAAGAACTAAGTAGTGAACTACTGCGATAAATGAAATCAAAACTCGATTTGTCGCATTTTTCTTTTAAAAAAAATGCATTTGTTCAAAGAAAGTTGAAAAAGTCGCACGATCCGTGGCCTTAAATAGGTGTCTATCGTAAAAAGTAAAAAATAAGAATAGCAATATATACCTGTGATCGTTTGGAAATCGTCTTGATAAACTCTGTAACGTAGCCCATAGAATCATGCCTCAATGCCTGGACCAGTTGAGGTATGTAAAATAAAACTGCATCTGCTGGATAACTTCCCAGAACCCTAACTGCATATTGTGCCGAAATCGGATGATGTGGAAATTGTCTCGAAAAGTAAGCCAATGCTTGAATCGGCGATACCCTTGCCCATGTCAACATGTATACCAACTGCAAATATATTTATTTCATAGGAAGAAACCTAATTTAGAAATATTAATTCAATGTTACCATAAATTTAAAAATGTAATTCACCTCGGGAGCGTCGTTTAATAGAAGATCCGTGGTGACAAGATATTGCAAAGCTTCCGGGACGTGCATCACACTAACAGGACGAAGTCGTACAAGTCGACAAACCTCCTTGACAATAGTGTCCGAATGTTTCAAACGAACTGGTAAGAAAACTGCCAAAACAGGACTGATATCCCAGGCAAGTCGAGTATAATCGCGCCAACGTTCATTCATTGCTTTCAAACGCCACTCCGCGATACTTTGCTCTCCTTGCACTGCTAGATCTGGCCTGTCTCCTGGATTTCGCCAAACCTGTGTAGAAAAACTTACAAATGTTTAACAGTTTCTGATGAGAAAATTCATACTAAATAACATTATGTGCAGAAATTTAAGACTTGTTTTGATAACAAGACAAAAAGAAACTCTACCTACCAGTAGTAATTCAATTTCTACAGCCAGAAGTTCTAAGATGAGATTTCGTTTCTTGATATAATCCTTTATGAAAATGTTCCCAGTGACAGCACGCTTACTGCGATTGCTGCGTTTACTGAGAGTATTACTGCTGGCAGAAAGCGGCATTGTGTTTATCCGCCCAGAAGCTGAAGTCTTTCCTATATCCGAACCGCTTAGTGTTGGAGAACTGATTATGTCACTTGCTCCTCCATAATTTGAAGACGTGCTCATATGAGGTCTGATAATTTCGAACTCTCCATCGCCATTCGTCATCATCAAATACTTTTTATCACTTTTTATCACCTTCACGAAAATAAAATAAATTTATCTTTATAACTTTTCACAAAATGACAATGAATTTCATTAGTAACTTATTGACAATAAAGTAAGTTTATGTGAAAAATTAATGTAAGAGTAAACATCCATTATCATTACTCCTTTTAATTACCAAGGCCCCTGAAATTAATCGGAAATTTCCGACGGTAAAACTGATGCCAAATGGAGAAGCCATTTTTTCTAGTTTTTTGTATACATACAATTATTTTATTTGGAAATGAAGTTTCATAAAATATCATAAAATTAATTTTTACTTTAATAACTTTTATTTGTACACGGCTTCACATGGGTGCATTCTCACCATGATGATTAAATAATTGTGCAGCTCTAAACATTTGCATGCAATTTTGGGAAAACCCATCTAAAATGACGGCGCATATTAACACGTATGTTCTCACCTGCTGTCGGTGTGAAATCTTGATTCTGAAGATTGTGTTATCATATCCATAATTTTAGTATGAATTTTAAAAAAAGGCGATGAAAATGATTAGTACATGCATCGTAAACTACCACCCAAGACAGATTTATGTGTATTATCTTCGAGAAAAGTTAAGTTGTACTAAACGTATTTCATAAAGATTTCCAAAATTTGACAAAGATTTGAAAAGCTTTCAAAGCATTTCTTAACTGAAACTAAAATCATTTCACAAATTTTTCAAACATTTCATATACTGAAATGTAAACCTAATGAAAATGAAACTAAGCTGGTTAGGGAGTGTTGGTGGGAGAAGGAGAACAGGAGAGGCGGTGGGAAAATGGAGGTTAAAAGAGAAAGGTATTTTAGAACGAATGGACTGCAGATGGATGAAGTGAGAAGGATGCAGGAGGAAGGATGGAAGGTATATGAGCTGGTTAAGAAAAACGGCATAGAGCGAGAGAGAAGACAGCAGGGGACGAATGAATAAGAGAGTCAGGGTTTAACGGAATCTATGTGTGGATTATGCCAAGGAAAAGAGCGCAATATTTGTGTGAGAAATGAGAGAAAGGGAGTCAGGAGCTTATAGCGAGGATGAGATGTGCGTACATGAAGGCTTTTAATAGGTTCTGGCTTTCTAGGGAGAAGAGGATGTGTAAACTGTGCGGGAAGGGGGATGCAAGAGTGGAACACTGGTTGGAGGAGTGCGTAGAGGTGGAAAGAAGTGGGATAAGCATGGAGATATTGATGCATGAAAGGGGGGACAAAAGGGCAGTAGCATGGGTGAAGGGGGTGTTGGGTAAGATGGAGAAGAAGAGAAGGAAGGAGGAAGAGGAATGGAGAATGAAACATTGTAAATAGGAGAGGAGGTAGATATAAGTAATCTGTCAATATTACAAATAGCATATAAGTATTAGATATTGGCCGCGGAGGCAGAGTTTGGCAATGCGAGGCATAGCGAGAAAAAAGAGAAATGCGTAAAAAGCGATGTGAAGCGAGGAAGCAAGGCGATGAGGGCGAGCGGTCTTAGAGATAAGGTGTGGAAGGATGTCTGTTTTTAAGGGTTAGTTTTAAGAAAATTCTGGAACAAATGGAAGTGTAAACTTAAATAAATAAATGGAGTTGAAAAAGCAGAATATCATTCAATAGAAGATATTATTAAAGTACTGGCTGGAAGCAATTAACAAAAAGAAAAAAGACTGACATTAATGAAAAGCAAACTTTTTATCATTAGAAAATTTGTATTGCTTTTCTCAATTCTTATTGAATAGTTTTGATTTTAATATTATAGTTCAGATAGAAAAGTTGTATTTATTCATCTTGTTATTAAAAATTTCATAGCTGCATGTATATTTATAGGTATGTAATGTGTTATGAATGGTATAATATAAATTCAAAAGCAGTGATTCAAATAGCTCGAAGTATTTCACTGATACCAAGTGAAATTCCGCTGATGCGAATTAAGAGAGACCCCTTTCAATCCCCTTTTTTCTATCTCAGTTGTTTTTTGTCTATATACGCCTATTGTTTTGTATCCCTTTGTCACTTCAGCCTTTTGGCATATCTTTTTCAATCCCCTGTTTTTCGATGTGCGTCCATCCCTTGTCTATTAGGCTGGTCCTTCTATAGAAATGTTGTTTTGGAAATCGTTTTATTGCGATATTATTTCGAATGTCAATAAATAGAAAGTCCTCCAAATTTCACTCAAATCAGTTGATACTTTCGCAACATAGAAGTATAATTTTTTTTATTCTTCTGCTTTTTTAGTTTGAGGTGGCACTGTGGACCAAAAAAAGCTTCTTCTATACATTTTTAGCCTACACTATTTATTCAATTTGTACGTTGTTTTCTAGATCAAAGCTTTTTAAGTTCGAATAGATTTGTGTCTTCGAACTTTTTATAACAAATTTTGTTAGTGTTTTATTTACCAATGAAGTTTACATTTATTTTAACTTTTCAAAAGTACCATTTTATTTGAGATGGGGAATTGTACTGACCCTATGCCGTTAAATTTGTAGGTGTTTCTTGGACGCTATAGCTCATTCCATAATTTAATTAAAGAATAATTCTTTAGAATTTGCAGAACATCGTAGCAACGAGTTATTGGAAAAACATTTTTTTTTAATTCCATAAACAAATTGAGCCCATTCGTTAAAAAAATAGCCGAAATTTGAATGTTTATGAAAATTGTTTAGATAATTGAAGGGTAGAAATGCAAAAGGAGCCAAGCGCCAAATTTTCGAAATCGGGTTTATTAGCTCAAAAAATAAGATAAATTCTATTACACGTGCCTGCCAAAGGATTTTTTTGGGGCATCATTTTTCAAAATTTGTGTTCTTGTGTTGACAGTCCGAGAAGCTTTTCTGACCACAAAGTAAAAAATCAAATTTCATTTTTCTCGACACTGGCTAATTATTTTTAATTACTATTGGGTCCCTTCCGTTCAGCACTGAATAAACTGAAACCCAATTCCTCATTTTTTGGAAATATGCAAAATTATTACTGCTATCGTCATTATTTTGAAGTTAAAATGTCAGTTTTACACCATTTCGAAGTCATAATTGGATTTTCAAATTTCGCGAAGCTGCATGATTTTTTTAAAACAAACTTTTTGGAAATCAATTCGTCCATTCAATAGCTAGAATTCAAATTTTTAGTTTTCTCTTAAACCGCAAATTGACTCCACAATTAATGTTGAAAGATGTTAAAAGTCGATGCGGACCCAAAATCTAACCTCGAAACGTGACATGTTTCATTCAATTTCTCGAAACCGGATAGCTTTTTGTGAGCAAACTTTTTTTTAGTTCGATAGAGCATGAAAATATCTCGAAAGTACTTTCTTATTTTTTTCTTAAATGGTCCCGCTGAATTTACAACATGTTTTAAGTCTCTCCTGAAAAAAGTGAAAAATGGCGCTTGACTCCTTGTGCATTTCTACCCTTCAATTATTAATTCTTGGGAATTGCAAAGTGTCATAGAAAAAAGTCATCGGCCAGATATTCCTAGTTAATTCTATAAAAAATGGAGCCTATTCGTTGAAAATAGTTCAAATCTGAATTTGTTTAAGAAAATGATTTGAATCATGAATAATTCTTGGAAATTTGTAGAGTATCGTATGAAAGAGTTATTGGAAAGACATGCTTTGTTGATTCCACAAACGAATTGAGCCTATTCGCTGAAAAATAAACAAAATCGGAATCTGTTTATGAAAATTGTTTAAATAACTAATAATTCTTTGGAATTTGTAAAGCATCATAGAAAAGAGTCATCGGAAAGACAGCATTAATTGACTTCGTAAACAAATTGAGCCGTTTCGTTGAAAAATAGCCAAACTGTGAATATGTTTATGAAAATGGTTTAGATAATTCATAATTCTTTGGAATTTACAAAGCATCATAGAAAAGAGACATCGGGAAGACACTCTTAGTTGGCTCCGTAAACAAGTTGACACTTTTCGTTGAAAAATAGCCGAACTGTGAATTTGTTTATGAAAATGGTTTAGATCATTAATAATTCTTTGGAATTTTGAAGCATCAAAGAAAAAAGTCATCGGAAACTTATTCTTAGTTAATTCTAAAAAATAAATGGAGCCTATTTGTTGAAAAATAGCCAAACTGTGAATATGTTTATATAAATGGTTTAGATAATTAATAATTCTTTGGAATTTGCAAAGCATCGTAGAAAAGAATCATCGGAAAGACACTCGTAGTTGACTCCACAAACAAATCGAGCCTTTTTATTGAAAAATAGCCAAACTGTGAATATGTTTATGAAAATGGTTTAGATAATTAATAATTCTTTGGAACTTACAAAGCATCAAAGATAAGAGTCATCAAAAAGACACTCTTAGTTGACTCCGTAAACAAATTGAGCCTTTTCGTTGAAAAATAGCATAGCCAAACTGTGAATATGTTCATAAAAATAGTTTGCATAATTAATAATTCTTTGGGATTTGCAAAGCATTAGAAAAGAGTAATCGGAAAGACACTCTTAGTTGACGCCGTAAACAAATTGAGCCTATTCGTTGAAAAATAGCCAAACTGTGAATATGTTAATGAAAATAGTTTAGATAATTATTGATTCTTGGGAATAGCAAAGTCCCATGGGAAAAAGTCATCGGCCAGATATTACAAGTTAATGCTATAAAAAATGGAGCATATTCGTTGAAAATAGTTCAAATCTGAATTTGTTTAAGAAAATGATTTGAATAATGAATCATTTTTGGGAATTTGTAGAGTATCGTAGCAAAGAGTTATTGGAAAAACATTCTTTGCTGATTCCACAAACAAATTGAGCTTATTTGTTGAAAATAGCCAAACTGTGAATATGTTTATAAAAATGGTTTAGATAATTAATAATTCTTTGGAATTTGCAAAGCATCGTAGAAAAAAGTCAGCGGAAAGACACTCTTAGTTGACTCCATGAACAAATTGAGCCTTTTCATTGAAAAATAGCCAAACTGTGAATATTTTTATGAAAATGGTTTTATCTAAACCATTTGGCACCTATGTGGCGAGAGATGTATGAACAACGCGGCTCACCATGAGCCCTCTTCTCTTTTGCCTCACATTATTGCCACTATCTCTCGCACTTCGCCATTCCGAAGGGTACCTCTGTGGCAAACCTGGAGATCGAAAGCATAAGGTCACTCATGTATTTTACATGGACGATCTCAAGATCTATGCTAGAAATAAAGAGAAACTACATCAAGCTTTAAAAATTGTCAAAGGGTACACTCAAGAGATTGGAATGGAGTTCGTGTTAGATAAATGCACCACGGTTCATTTCAAGAAAGGAAAACTTAATGGCATCCCCGAAGACCCTGAGGTCATCGACAGAAGCGCTATGCGACACCTTAGCGCTGGAGAGACCTATGCATATCTCGGCGTGCCAGAGCCGCATTCAGGACGTGACATCTATAAAGGATACTCTCCGAAGCAGATACAAACGACTTATCCGGCAGATTTGGTCTTCCGAACTGTCGGCTAAGAACAAAGTATCTGCAGCAAACATGCTTGCTGTCCCGGTAGTACTCTATTCATTTGGAGTGGTTCCATGGACGAAGGACGAGCTCAGATCCCTTGTTATCGGGACGCGAAAGGTTTTGCACATGAACAAAAGCATGCACCTTAAGTCTTCTGTTCCGCGACTTTACATCTCACGCCGCCTGGGTGGTCGCGGAATAGTGAATCTTGAATCTCTTCACAATAGAATTATTCTGGGTGTAGCACATATAGTTCCAAATGGACAAGACCCTCTTCTTAAAATGGTCAGGAAACATGAAGAAGCGGGCGAAGGGGCGTTTTTGTACAAAGCAGCGGAGGAAGCCTCTGATACACTCGGCCTTGACTTAAATACCGTGGGAGAGCAAAATGCATCAAATCTTATCTATCTTGAATACTCGCTTCTGAAGGCCCGGATCAAGAAGGCACAGGAGAAAAACTTCCGCGAAGAGCTCCTCGACTGGAAGATGCACGGCATCTTCCACAGAAATGTGGAGGATCAGTCGATGTCGTATGAGCTAACGTATGCTTTCCTTAAATCATCCGGATTGAAGTCGGGTAAGGAGAGTTTCATTTTGGCATATTAAGACGGTGTCATTTCCACTCTAGCATACCTTCGCCACATTTTGAGCCGAGATATTCCCGATGATAGCTGCAGAGCGTGTCACGCACACCCTGAGCACCTAGGACGCATACTATCTAGTTGTCCAACTCATGCGGGAACGACCTACATCCAAAGGCACAATGAGGCACTAAGAGTGCTTTATCACCATCTCTGTCACTCTTACAGAATTGGCCCAAATACCGCTCCGCTAAACGCTCCTAGGGAAATAGAGTCAATGGTCGAAAATGAGAAGTGCCGTATATACTGGAACTTCATATTCTCGACAATTGTTTCTGTTGCGCACTCGAGGCCTGACATAGTTCTCCTTGACTTCGAGAAACGAACCATGTTCGTTATCGAATTTTCGGCACCAGCTGACAAAAACGTCACAGACAAAGAAAAAGAAAAGAAAGAGAGGTATAAAGATCTTATGAGGGAGTTGCGACGGTTATACCCCGAATATTCTGTTAAGCTAATCGTCTTGATCATCGGCGCTCTTGGAGGTGCCAAAGTTGCACTGGTTAATAGCCTGAAAGGCATCCCTGTGCGTCAACAAAATGCTGAGACACTTGCGGGGAAAATGCAGAAGGCGGTCGTCCGTTGGTCGCTCCGTGTCCTCAGGGTGCACGAGACTTTTGCCGGATCATCGTATTGAATTCATCGCAGACTGTAACCACCTTTCTCACGGTCGTGAGACGTGGTTACAGCTGAAACTTTACCGCGATTTCGCTGGGAGGGGGTGCAATTTTTCAGATTTGCACCCGCTCCCAGCAAAATCCTGCGGTTGTCCTTATGACAAGCTTTTAACTATATATTCCTTTGGCATCCAACTGAAGGTCCTATGACGAAGCCACCGAACGCGTCCTCGGGTTGCGGAAAGTTTATGCTGAATATGGTTACCATAATTAATGAGCAGCCGCGGAAAATTGTCCAGGGATGGTCCCGCAGGAATAACCCCTAAGCGGAGGCGTAACAACCGTTCCGAAAGCTGAACGGCACCTGGGTGAGGTGTCCTAAACGGTGACTCTGGGATACCTGCCGACCTCTCAGATTATGCAGCCCTATCCTTGCACGCGGGGCTCCACCAAGACGGCCGAACGCTTTTCCTAGCTGCTCGTGGGAACAACAATGACACCAACAGACCACGAGAAAGTTGTAGATGCGGTTCAAAACGTTCAAACGCGCAGAGGACCTAACAATGGCAAGCATTATCCCTGTTTACGGAGGCTTTATGGTGCGTATGCACACTCTGTGGTGCCATAAAGACCCAAATCAGCACGTTTCGATTCAATCCTTGCGAAATCAACGTTCCTACCTCTGGAAAAATGGATATGTACGCGGAGCGCTTCCCCAACCACTGCTTGAACAAGCTGCAGGCGATGATGAGGAATCGACATCAAGACCAACCGGGGGAAGAAGGCACCTTCTGAGAAATGATCGCGACTTCAGGACAAGGTGGAACATTAACATGCAGGTTTCTCCTAAGCCCCAAGATCTGACTGAAATGGATGCCTCCCTTCGTGAAGATATCTCGCAAGAGTTCGACCTCTGGACCATCAATTGCTCAGTTTATGGTGCTGCAAAAGCTTTGGCTGATTCAAATCGAAGGCAAAAACCGACGATAGATCAATAGACCAAAATAAGCTTGCATTGACTGAACAAAAAGATTAGATGGGCAAGACAGAATGCGTCCCGTGTTCAGTGTGTGAATGACTACATGAAATCTGGTAGACCGTTCCCAGAAGGGTTCAAAAGATCGCTCAAGAACTGAGGATTTACAATCATACACTGAACAAGTCAAAGCTGCTGTCAATCAAGCAGCATATTGTTGACAAAATACGGCTGTTATCTGACGCAAAGAGGAGGATACAGAAGAGGGAGAGATGGATCAGGAAGAATCAACAGTTTCTCGCTGACCCATCACGCCTTCTCAGTGATCCCCCTGTTTTTGTAAAAAATCCACCCAAGCCCAAGGAGGTAGAGACTTTCTGGAGAGAGGTGTACAAGATCCCGAAAACAATAGAGTTGAAAGAAGACACTGACAATATCATCCGCTTCAAGGAGTTTTGCGACAGCCTCATAAAATCTGAGGAGGAGTGCCTATCAGTCACTGCCGAAGAGGTGAAAAAAGCACTTTGAGGCACGAAGAACTTTTCCGGTGCTGGACCAGATTGTATCAAGAACTTTTGGTGGAAGAAGTTTACTTTTATGCTGGCATTTGGCCCGCATATTCACCTCATATTTAAACTCGAAGACGCCCATTTCGCAGTGGCTGGTGTTAGGACGCACTATACTCCTGCCGAAAAAGGCAACTTGAACAACCCAAAGAATTACAGGCCAATAACTTGTTTAAACAATTGAAGATTTACCAATCAGAATTGCGATAGATGGACGACAGTTCATGTGTCATAGAAGAGAGAGTGTGTGCAAAGAAGCTGACGCCGTGTAATTTTAAATTTGCAGGGGATTGTGAATGTCAATGGTGTAACTTCACACAGCAACTGCGCGACGAGATATTAAATCTTAGGAAATATCTTTTTCTTTAGAACACACTTTGCATTATTTTAACTCCCTTAGAGTATTTTGAATTCTGTAGAATTCAAACGAAATTGTAGAAGTCACTTGTGCTTCTTTGAATTTTTTAAAAGTTTTTTTTAATTCTCTTGAAATCTTCCCAAGGCAAAAGTCAATTGCTTTGAATTTCTCCAAGTCTTCTGTATTCTCTGAATTCTCTGAATTCTTCTGAATTTTCTGAATTCTACTGGATTTTTCAAATTATCTGAAATCTTTTGAATTCTGTGATTTTTTTTTAATTCTCTGAATTCTTTTGTATTATCTTAATTCTTTTAAAATTCTCTACATTCTTTTGAATTCTGTGAATTCTTTTACACACTGTGAATTATTTCGCACTCTCTGAATTCTTCTTAACTCTCAGAATTCTTCTAAATTCTTGAATTCTTCTGAATTCTCTGAAATCTTTTTAAATTTTTTAAACTCTAAACTGTTCTGAATTTGTTGAATTCTCACGACATGACTGAATTTTTTACAATCTTTTTTAATTATCTTGAACTCATTAGAATACACATTGAGTTAGTTTGAAATTCTTCATATCTTTTGATTTTTTTTTTAATCTCTTGAAATCTTTAGGATACTCTGTGAATTCTTTTGCACCCTACGAATTCTTCTTACTTCTTTGAATTTTTCTGAATTCTCCTCGAATCTCTAAATTCTTCTGAATTCTCTGCATTAATTTGAAATTTTCTCAACTCTTCAAATTATACTCAATTTGTAGAATTCTCACAACACTGAATTTTTAAAAATCTTTTATGTTTTTTAATTATCTTGAAATTATTAGAATATATTTTAAGTTACACTGCTCTCGCGAGATAGTGTCGGTTTTGCGCTTGGCCTGAATGGCCGTGGACCACTGCTCTCGCGAGATAGGGCCAGTTCCGCTGAGCTCGCATTGGCTCGCAGCACCTCTCTCTCGTCCCCTTGGCCCCTGCACCATCAGCGAAAATTCCTGGAAGATCTAACGGCAAGGGAGACTATCCCGCGAGAGCAGTGTTCTTTGAACTCCACCATATCTTTTGAATTTTCTGAATTCTCTTGAAATCTTTAGAATACTAAAATAGACTGGAAGTAACGTATTATTTCCTGAAAATAATGGGTAGTTTCAATAATTTACAGCTTTGCTTACATTTGACCTCTTCTAAAATATGGATAGGAGTTTCTCGTCAAAATAAGATTAGAAATTACCGAAAATATGTTTAAACCATGAATTCCCATCATGCCATCAGAAGCAATGCATTATTTTCTGAAAATCATGAGAAGTGTGAATAATTTCCAGCTTCGGTGTCATTTGGCATATTTTTAAAAATAGATAATAGTTTGTCATCAAAATTAAACCTTGTCAGTTGTCTTCTCTAATTGAGAAACTACGAAAAAAAATTTAAAACGTCAATTTTATTCATGCAAATGGAAGTAATTTCCTGAAAATAATGAGAAGTTTCAACAATTCCCAACTTTGCTGAAATTTGGCATCTACTTTGAAAGTCATAATAGTTTCTCGTCAAGATGAGAACCTATTTATTTTCTTCCCTATTTCAAAAACAACACAAAAAAGTCTTAAAACATAAATTCCTATCATCCCATCGGACGTAATGCATTATTTTCAGGAATCGAAAGGTTTGAGTAATCAGCACCAATAATTCTAATCAGTCTTCAAAATCAAGCCTTGCCTATTTCATTACTTAAAGGAAAAACTACCCAAATGATTCTTGAAACACAAGTTAAACGATGAAATGAATAATTGCAATAAGTAGTTATCTAATTAGGACTGAAACGGTTTTTAATTTTGCACGCATGTATCAAAAATTTCCAAGAACCTTTTTTGGGTGGAATTTTCATCTGAAATTAAGATCCTGGTCGACTACGTTTGACGGCGTTTTTATTAATAGGCGAGGCCCTACAATTACCACTCCCCCCCCCCCTTGAATCGCTATGGTTTCCAAACAATTTAACAATACGATATTCAAAGTATCTGAACCTAATCTACATTTATTTCTTTAGAATTTTTATGTTCTGTAATAAGTGCCAATAACGTATGAGAATGTTCAATAATATAGCACATCGGCGAATAGCCTCAATATAAATCTTATTGCATGTTTCGATAATGCCAAACTATTCTGGAACTACATATTTGATATCCTAGCAACTTACATTTTATTTCTAAACGGAAACTAGGAATCGCTCTTATTTCGACGTATAAATTAGTAACTTAAAAACTAGTTTCGAATAACTATGAAGTAAATTTATACGTATTTTTTGTATACTCTTATAATGTTCTCCATTTTTTTTTTGGTTTAGGGTATTAATACAGAGTTTTTATCTTTTTATTCATGTATATACTTTTTAAAATATTTTTACTTTTTTTTTAAGCATACTCTAAGTATTTATTAATGTATTTTTTACTATTATACAAACTATATTTCTTTTTTTTATGTTTTTGTACACTCTTTTAAGGATATATATGTTTTTTATTTACAATAGTTCCTTATTTACCTACTAATATTCCTATCTCCTGATAGATACGAGCATGCATATGAAGCGTTGGGTGAAAAAACAACCTGACCCGGGTTAGGTTGTTTTTTCGTAAATCGCTTTTTCGGAATCAGCGAACCCTAATTAGTTAGTACACAGCTTAAAACTAATATAAAAATTATTATTGTTTGCGTAAATCACGTTATACTAGAGTAGGACGCATGGAGAAACGTCAAGCGCGTACCTCCCGTTTTTCGCTCTCGCACAGCTGTGCTCACTGCAGCGTGTAGTGACCAGCCGGGAATCAGTGCGCTATTATTTTTATTGTTACTGCTCAATAATTCATTAAAATATTTAAAAAAAAATGGAACAGTCAACCACAGAAACGTCCAGTCGTGACATTAGTTCGATGAGGGAAATGAAAAAACGTCATTAAATAATGTTTAAAACGTCAAATTAATTTTAAAAATACCTATAATACCCATTGGATGGAAAAACAACCTAACTCGTTTTGTTTATTTTCCATTATGTGAATTATTATTTTTTTAAATGATTTTTCTGAACAGGATTTCACTTTTAGATTGTAATAATTTATGTGCATGAAAGGATTTATTTTTAAATTAATGTTTTCTTAGTTCAATAACAGCTTGAAATCTTTGAATCGATTTATCTCAAAACACGATTTTCCGAGTTAGGTTGTTTTTTCACCCAACGCTTCATATACATCACTAACCAGCTTAAACCTACTTTATTATTTACAATAAATGTTAATGAAGATTCTTAGTTTACAATTGTCTCTCATACAACTCTTTACAAACAAAAAAATAATAAAATTAGTTGGGAATGTCTTTTCGTAGTAGGTTGTGGTGTAAGTCCCTATCAAGAAATGATCGGGAGGCTTAGCGGGAAGTTTTTGCCACTTCATCCGTTTACCGCTGGTTTCTTTATTTTAAGGTACACACCAGTGATTTTAGTGTGTCGAGTTGGTGAAGAGAGCGATTTCCGTTTATTTAATTTAATGTCCACTAACCATTTGAGCTACATACGAGGAATTTTATTAAGGTTTGTTAATTTCAGTGTTCCCTGCCTGGGAATGTTCTCATCCAATTTATCATTCAGTAAGGTAGTCGGAGGTTTGGAAATCCTTTCCTTAGAGCAGCAACTGTTGGTGACAACGTCCTCCTTAGGGGTTTCGGGCCCAGCAGTGTCAACAAGAGATATCCCAACAAATTCAGAACCCTCACATACCTTAAAACTACTATAGGAGGAATGAGAAACACTGGTATCGGAATATTCATAATCGTCGACAATTATATTATTTCATTTTCTTGGCCTAAACAAGGACGTATATCGCCATTTTTCTTTTCAACTATAACTAAAGGATTGATATAAGGGCTATTAGAACGCCGATTTTTATCTGCTTTCATTAGGCTATCTATTTCACAACCTACACGTTTACGGAGGGTCATAGACACTGGATATGTGCGACAAATAAACGGTTGATCATCCCTAACTTTCAATTCGTGTTGATAAACATTAATTATATATACCCCGGTTATAATACCCTGGTTGTTTATTGAACAACTTCTTATGTCTTAAAATTAATTCTACAAAACTTTTCTTTTCGCTTGCACTTGAGAGTATCGATTGTCTTATCTTTTTCTATAATAATTTGTAGCGTTAACGTTCTAATTTCTGTGGGTTCAATTGTATTAATATTCTTACATACCCCATATAACCAATAAAATTGTCTTCAAGTATCCAGTTCTCACCCACGCACTGAATATGGCAGATTTCATTGGAATAATCCGGAGCTGCTATTACTATTATATTTTTAGTATCGTCTTCTATCAAAGAAATGTTTACAGTGCCATTCGCGTCTTTTAATATTACAGTATTAGCTTTGAAATAAATTTTCGATTTGAACCTCTTAAGTATGTCAACGACTAAAACACAATCCTTGTTTAATTTCGGTACAACTATGAATACGAATTGTCCTTCCCATTCGCCTAAACTGAAATTCGCGTATAATTGTGTTTTAATACGGACTGGTCTCGAGCCAATGGCACCCATAATTGACACATCCACAATTGGTAGCTTTTCACATTTTTTTTAATTAATCATATTTTGTTGCCGCTGCCTGTATCAATCAAGGCTTTTACCAATTTATTTTCTATGTTAAGTTCTATAAGAGGACATTTGTCTAATGTTTTATTGATTGATTCATCTTCATTATCAAGTAATTCCTTACGCATATCTGCAGGAAGTTCTACGCTCGCAATTTCTTTTGTAATTATTTTCTTTTCTGGTTGCCTCGAGTTTGACGCTATTTCTTTATCGGGTATAACACTATTTTCAAACTCGAGGCGTACTAGTTTCGCTCATGGGTTACATTGGCGTTATTTTGAGCAAGTCCTATGGGTTTTCGGGGGAAATTTGGTTGGAACTTGGTTACTCCAGAATTTTGCACGTAATTGCCTTGATTTTACATGTAATAGTCTGGATTTTGAGATGACGCATTTTGCCTAGAACTATTTATTTGAGGATTTTGATCATTATAATGGGGATTTCCAATGTTTTGTTTATCGCAAGAGGTGATAAGGGGTTGACCAACCGAGTTGCTAGGTACATTGCTGTTTGATATGGTGGGAGATTCTCCGGAGTGATTATTAGCCCTCGTATTTTCTACATAAGCTTGAGGATTGTATTATTGAGAGGGGTAATAGTCTTTCTTATTTCTACCCTGGTTATCATGATTATAATTAGGGTTTCGATTACGGTTTTAATTGTAATATGTATTATTACCGTTCTGTTGCCATCGTTTCCGCGCGTACGCCATCCTGGATTATTACTTCCCTGATTCCTGTCTTTACTATATACTGATATTCCACAGTGGGAGTCTGTAACCCATACGTGGCGCGTTCCCGGGTGGCGGATAGGGGAATGCTCGCAGGAAAAAGAGGGTAGGGCTGAAATAAAATAGGCCCCGCGGACCAAACAGACTGGGTGAAGGACATACCGAGAAAAAAACATGACCGCTTCCTGTTGCGGCCCTGTACCGAGGGTTTCTGCTGAAAACGGTTACACTACTCAATAAGCAGTCGCAGGCAAGGGTCCAGGGATGGTCCCGAAAGAAAAACCTCCAAGTCAAGGCGTTAATCCACCGTGCCGAAGGCTGCGTGGCACCAGGGGTGTGGTGTTCCAAACGCTGTCTCTAGGATACCAGGTCGCCTTCTAGAGTATGCAGACCTTACCCGCGCATGCGGGGCTCTGCGGGGGTGTTCTTTTATTTCCCTAGCTACTCGTGAGAATTTCAATGGAGAATAAAGAAAACATAAAACGAAGTAAATTTGACGAGTTAAAAGGAGATCTAGATGTGGTAGAAGTGCTGGACGATAGTGAAAAGTCGTCCAGACAAGACCGAAGAAATGCGGAGGAAAAGATGGATGAAGCTAGAAAGATCTATGTTGATTTGGACGATGTATTGGAAAGGATGCACGACTTCTGCTCCACGATGAATATGTTCATGCCTATCAGGGATGGACTGAAGGAGGCTCAGGTTTTAATGGAGAGGATGGCATTGACCTTAGGCGCTGCCGAACATTCCTACCAAGAAGCCATTATACATGTCGAAGAAGAGGTCGAGAAAAAGCACCTGAATAAGGCGAAGGTGGATAAAGACACGAGCCACAGCGGGACCCAAACAGAAGAAGCCGTAGAGGCTCCCAACACCCAACATGGGAAGCGAGGTCGGGAGTCCACTTTGAGTCCCCTTGAGGCGACCTCTTCAACCCGGAGAAAGAAAAAGCCTAGGACGCGTGAAGCTGAGGCGGTCGCGACCTCGACTTCGAAAAGGACAGATGGAGTGAACAGGCCTGACACGAACATCAGGAAACAGGCGAAGAAGGCGAAGGCACCAGCTCGGCCCGAGGCGGTTGTTATCAAACCGGCCGAGGGTATGAGTTACGCTCAAGTCCTTAGGGACCTGAAAGAGAAGGTCAACCCTGACGCACTTGGCGTTAAAATCAGGGGGGTCAGGGAGACTAGGAACGGGTAGGTCTTGGTGGAAGTTGGACCAGCAGCAGGCGGCAGAGACAAATTGTGAGCTGCCATCAAGGAGGCTATCGGCAAAGAGGGTAAAGTGCGAGAACTCGTCCCTCGTGTTGAAGTCGAGGTCTTGGACCTCGACACAGTAACTGTTTCGGAGGAAGTCGAGGCGGCTGTGAGAAGCCACTCCGGGGAAGCTGCCGGAGAGGTGAAGGTAAGCCTGACAAAGAAACCCTACAGAGGCAATCTGAGGGCCTTTGTTAACCTGAAAGAAGAGCTGGCGTCAAGACTCCTTCGAACAGGACACCTGAAGGTAGGATAGGTGTCCTGCAGAATGAAGAAAAAGACGGAGGTTCCCCGGTGTTATCGCTGCCAGGGCTTCGGCCATATGGCTGCGAGGTGTGAGGGGCCCGACAGAACAAGGGCCTGCTGGAGGTGCGGCAAAGAGGGCCATAGAGCTGCGGAATGCGAAAGCAATCCGCAGTGCCACCTCAGCGCCACAAATGGAGAGAATTTCCGGACGGACCACCTCAAGGGCGACCAAGTTGAAGAATCTCACTCAGCCAAGATGCCGAAGGCTGACGAGCCCGGGCTGTGGTACCCCGCACCACTGAGGATGATGCGTGCATCTTGGTTGGGTGACGAGTGTTGGAATGCCAAGCTGGCTATACAAGACGGAAGTCGAAGCACGACTTAGTGGCCTTACCCCCTTGTCCTTGAAGTAATGCGAAAGCGATTCCGAGGACGTGGGTTGGCGGGAAAAAGGAGTTAAGGTTTAGTGGGAAGGTGCCGTTTCGGTGAGTCCCACACTCACCTTCGTTCATTGTGGGCTACGCGCCCGTGTGTGCGTCTAACGTGTATATATTGAGTATATATGCGTGAGAGGCATATATTGGGCTCCATATATTGATGTTGTCTCGATAATTTGTTCACAATCTCAGAATTAGAAATTTGAATTCTACAGAATTCAAAATACTTGAAGGAAGTCAAAATAATTCAAAGCGTATTCTAAAGATGTCAAGAGAATTCAGATAATAGAAAAGACTTGTAGAAATTCAAAATAATTCATGATGAACTGTAAAGATGTTAAGAGAATTAAAAGAAACTTTAAAAGGGTTCAAAGGAATACAAGTGAATTCTAAGAATTCGTTTCAATTCTACTGAATGTAACATCATCGATGTTAACAGTTTAGAGAGTTCAGAAAATTTTTTTAAATAATTCTGCGAATTTAGAAGAATTTACAGAGTTCAAAAGACTTCACAGAATTGAAAAGGATTCAGAGAATACAAAAGATTCAAAGAATTCAAAAAATTTCAGAGAATTCGAAAGAATTCAGACAATTCAGAATATATAAGAGAATTCAAAATAATTCAGGAGAGTTCAGATAATATAAAAGATTTTGAGAAATTTAAAACAAATTTATGATGTATTGCACAGATTTAAAGAGAAAGAGAACTTGTACATTTTAGCAGAATTCGTTTGAATTCTACAGAATTCAAAATATTCTAAGGAAGTTAATATAAGTCAACGTGTATTCTAAAGACTTCGCGAAAATTACAAAAATTCAAAAGATACGAAGGAGTTCAAACTAATTCAATGCCTAATCTGATGATTTCAAGATAAAAAAAAGACATTTTAAAAAAATGCAGTATTGTCGTGAGAATTCAACAAATTCAGAAAAGTTTCAAGAGTTCATAAAATTTCAAAAGAATTCAGAGAATTCAGAGAATTCAGAAGAATTCAAAGAATTCAGAAGGAATCGGAGAATTCATAAAATTCAGAAGAATTCAGATTGCAGAATCGCTTTGCCTTTGCGCAATGCATCAAATCACTTGACATTTCAGGCAATGGTATTCTCCTAGTAATCTAGAGAAACACTTTGATTGGCTGAAATATCTGTTGATTTGACCCATTACGCAAAACGCAACACCATTCTGCAATCATGGGGCGCCACCTTAAAGGAAAATGTATATACGTACACTACACAATGGAAATAGTAGATGTAAGGATTATGTGTATGTGTGTGTGTTATCGCTAATTGTGTACCGTGGTACAGGGTCAGTCGCTTGTAAGCTATCATTGAATAAAGAGGCTTTGGTAAAATCATATTTATTATTCAGGACATCACAGTTGCGAGGAGGATAAATACTTGATCATAAATGGGTGATGGACGAGAAAAAAGCGTTAGAAATCGTAGTGCAAAAAATTGATTCAATAATTTATTTAAATGCGGTGAGACGGTCCGTTCTATGTTCATAATTATAATAAAATTATAAAGCTACAGGCGAATATTTGTATTGATAAGCCTCTGACTCGTAAGTGGACAAGCAGGTGTAACGAGGGGAGGATTCAAGAAATCATTCGATCATATGATCGATTGCGCGCGCCATCGGCTAATAAGTAGAGGTAGCGTGGGGACAATGCACTTTATATATCGATCCCAGTATCGGTACCGATGACTTCTTACTCGACCCTCTTCGAGGAAGGAGCTTCACTTCGCCTACCTGTCATTGGAGACAGAGAGTTGAATAAATTACACTTGATTCAAAGGAAGTTAAATATCTGAGATTTTCCTTCTTGTCTTTTATAAATTATTCTAATCATTGCTTTCGAATTAGAATAATGAATGTGAGTTTTTGGGGATTTAAAAAAATTAATTATATGTAATGTTTGCAACGACTTTGAACCTTATATGTTTATAAGGACCTTGTTGTGCATGCTTGCATATTGAATGTTGATTGGGAATATATTTTAATTTAAATAGAAACCAACATTATGTGGCTCCTCGTAACGACCCTGAACCTAATTTAAACATTAGGACCTCGTTGTGCGAGTGAGTTTGAACGTAAATAAAATTGAATCTCTCGTAACGACCCTGCACCTTATTAAATAATAAGGACCTCGTTGTGCGAGTAGAATTAAATAAAAAAATTAGAATAGCACTTCTCGTAACGACCCTGCACCGTATGTAATAATGAGGACCTCGTTGTGCGACTAGAGCTTGGGATTTATAAACAAAAGAAAATAAGGAAAATGGAGGAGAATCTAAAAATTCAGTTATAAAAGTTTGAAAATATTCGTTATTGTGATTTCTCGTAATGACCCTGCACCTTATTTGACAATAAGGGCCTCGTTGTGCGATGAAAACACAAAACTAGTGATAAATTATGTGTATTGATCTCAAATAGATCTTATAAGAAAGATCTATTAAAATACCTGACAATCATAACATAATTACGCAATCATCTCTCCCTTGAGTGAATCCGCAATCTATTTTTTTTTTTGTTTTAAAATAATGATTTAAAAATCAGTGGGAAACTTTTTATCGTAATAATTAATCTTTCTCAATTTTAGTTTCTTTTACCTTCAAATTTATTTATAAAATGTTTAGGGCTAGTTTTAACGTCCTATCAGTATTGGAGGCAACTTATATAGTTGGGTGCAATTTACTGGGCAGGAAAAAGTAAACGCAGATTGAACGAATCTCTCAATGAAAATAAATACCACTGAGAGACGTTTCAAATGCAACATTACCATTACTAAAAATTAGTATAATTTTTAATAAAATTAAGATCTTGAATTAAATTCAGTCCACTGCAGTTATAATTATATTAGGAAAATTGATAAATACAAAATCGATCTCCGGTTAGAGAAACGATAATGTTACAGCGGAATGTCAGACGTTAAGAAAAGTGTGGATAAGTTGGATGTGAAAATCGAATCGATCTCGAAATGATCAAAAGCGGAAGTTGTGAATATCATTAAAAAATACAGAATATTAAAAGTGGATGAAACACTAAGTTTACATGTGTTACGTAAAGAATTAGTAATGGTATTACGGGAAGGTTCACATTCAATTTAAATTGGGAGTTTATGATTTGGAGATTATCACACAACGCCTGGAGTTTTACTTTGATGCTTTGGACCGCGCGGACGACAAAAAACGATCCGTACTTTTAACGAAAGTGGACATTGAAACATACATCTTAGTACGGAATTTAATAGCCACCAAAAAGTCAAAAGACTTGAGTTACGATGAAGTGATCAAAAAATTATCAGACAATCTCGCACCTCCACGATCGGAAATAACAGGAAGAGCTAAATTTGCGACAGTCAATCAGAAAGCGGGAATTAAAATTGTTGAATATGTTGCGGAATTAAAACTGGCTGCTCATCATTGCCGATTTTCGAATGATCAAGAACACAGAAATTGGAGTAGCGCAATCTAACGCTATCAGTGAAACAACGGAAAATAACTTAAAAATTTATAAATTCGGACGTACTCAGCCTATGACTCGTTGAAATTTTGCTTAGGAGAAGGAAGGTCTAACTTCTAAAATCAAATTTTACACATGTGGCAAACCACTACATTCAAAACATCTCGCTCAAATTTGCCGTCGGCCAAAACAGCAGGTAAACGCAAAATCGGTAAAACGATTCGTAGAGACAACGGAGACAAGGGAAGCTTTGGTCAACAGCGTCGTCGATAACATGTGCTAATTAAAAAATGTCAATAAGGTTTAAACAGTTTAAACCTCTGTAATTTTATTTCATCAAAAATCATTGCATTCTACATCAGCAGGTATTTAAGTATTTAGTTATATTTTAGTTATTATATGCTCATGTTTAAATTTTGAAATTCTCACATCATTAAACATTATTTGCCTTTTAGCATACAACGAAAAAGTATTATGTACCTTGCAGCCCAGAAAAAGACACAGAGCCGTGTCGTAACGTCGGAATTATGTATAGACACTTTTATTTATTTGTAAAATAAAAGTTAAATTTGCACCTGAACGGATGACTAAAAAAATCCTTACTTATCTTCTAAAGAACTTGTCTATATCTATATCACGTTAGAAGAAAGTCTGATCCTGAAAGTAAATTTTTGAGTTCTTTGTGAGATCTCAAGTTTTTTGTCTTTTGATCATCATAAATAATGAACAGAGTCTTGTTTTCAGCTTCTAATAATCGCAGAGACTTGTAATAAAGCTGAATAACTTTCATACAATTTACATAGAAAATAGGTTTATTTTAAAGTTTTTATTAACTATTCTTTGTTTATTATTAAAGTTTATATGTTTGGTTAAAATGCAATGAGTCCTTGCGTCTGTTAAGAAGGATAGTTCTTCAGAAGCGCTATGGGCTCTCCATAAACGAACCCAAATTTTTACTACGCTAAAGACGTAAACGCGTTGGCTCCTAAGAAAAGTGACAAGTTTACGCCTCTGGCGTAGAAAAAATTTGGGAAGTTTTATCTATGGAGAGCTTCCTAAGAACTATTCTTCGTAACAGTGGTAAAGATCCATTGCATTTTTAGCCAAAAAATTAAACTTTAATGATAAACAAAGAATAGGCAATAACAACTTTAAAGTAGACCGATTTTCACGGTGGGCAGGAAGCAACTTTAAATCACAGGAAAATGACGATAAAAACGGAAAGCGGGAATGTGTTTGTACTTGATAATAGATGAAAAACCTGTTTGAATTGAAATCCTAGCTGCTTCTGTTTGTAAAATATTCAAATTTTTCGTTTTTCGCATAGGAAGAATTTGTGAAACATACAATAGCTAAGAATCACGCGAGTTAAAACCTTTTCTTATGCTGAATTTTTATTAAATAACGTCTAAATTATGAAATAACTTTTTTTGGCATCTGAATATGAATATATATATACATATATAGACCGAATCAATTTCAAATCAGGCATGTTCTACACTTGAAGTTGCAGAATCTCAGGGACAAAATATGTTGTTGCTAATTGAGATATTTACGATTTCTTTCCAGATTCTGGTAGAGTTTAGCGCCTCCTTTCGAAATCCGCGAGAAAATTGATAAAAATCTTCAAAATTAACCAAATGGCGCCAGTTTTCCTGAAAATGTTAAAAGTCGATTTTCTCAAAAAACTCTCACTTATATTTTTTGCCAATTTTTTTTGAATTTGTACTATCATAAGGAAAATACCCTGTGAGTTTATTAATGCGGGCTAAATAACTTTTGTGGGCAGGAGAATTTTTTTTCATAAAATCGAATTTTCGCATTTTTCTTGAAAACAACAACAGATACAAAAAATTTTTGAGAGAATAGTTTGCACATTTAAAAAAGTTCTGCAGAAAGTTCTCTTACGCATTTATGATATCTTGTACCATTTCCGAGAAAAATGGAAAAATGCAATTTTCATAAACAAAAAATTGTCTTCATTCCTGGCTTATGGAAATAACCACCATTTTCGTTAAATATTAATCCAGGTATTATTTATTTTTTAAATTGAGATACAGATAAAGTTTTTATACATTGTTGAAAAATACCTGGATAAATGTGATATATATTTAAATATATTGAAGATGAAAACTTTTCAGTCAACAAATTTCTTGTATTGGCATTCATTTTGTAACTTAAATTGTTTAAGCGAAAAATTTCAAAATTCGAATTTATGAAAAGTAATTTTCTGATGATAAAAATTGTTCAGCCCACATAAAACTAACATGGAGTTTTCCTCATATGAACGTATATATTTTTTTAATATTTAACAAAAATCGTGGGTATTTCCATAAGCCAGGAATGAAGACAATTTTTTGTTTATGAAAATTGCATTATTTCATTTTTCTCGGAAATGGTACAAGATATCATAAATGCGTAACAGAACTTTTTGCAGAACTTTTTTAAATGTGCAAACTATTTTTTCAACATTTTTGTACCTGTTGTTTTCAAGAAAAATGCGAAAATTCGATTTTATGAAAAAAAATTCTCCTGGCCACAAAAGTTATTTAGCCCGCATTAAACTCACAGGGTATTTTCCTTATGATAGTACAAATTCAAAAAAAAATTGGCAAAAAATATAAGTGTGGGTTTTTTGAGAAAATCGACTTTTAACATTTTCAGAATAACTGGCGCCACTTGGTTAGTTTTGAAGATTTTTTTCAATTTCCTCGCGGATTTCGAAAGGAGGCGCTAAACTCTACCAGAATCTGAAAATAAATCGTAAATGTCTCAATTAGCTCAAAAGTTATACGAGTTTAAAGAAAAAATTGGGTTTTTTTTTGAAAAACAAAGCCAAAAATTCAAATACGCATAACTCTGTAAAAAATTTTTTTTCACAAATCGCAAAAATACGTATCGCCTAATTTCCTCTAAAAAACAACATATTTTGTCCCCGAGAGATTCTGCAACTTCAAGTGTAGAACCTGCCTGATTTGAAATGGATTCGGTCTATATATATATATATATATATATATATAGGGGGAAAGAGAGAGAGAGACAAATTGAGAGAGAGAGAGACGGCAAACAGCAGATGGGTTTAGTAATTATTACTCTTCAGTCTAATATATCATTTAAAAATACTTTGAACTCACGGAATTAAAGGAATTCAAGGAATGTAATGAATTCACGGCATTCGAGCAAGTCGCGGAATTGAAGAAATTCACCAAATTCATGAAATTCTTGGAAATTACGATATTCACAGTATTCAAGGAATTGATGGAATTAAAGCATTTCACGGAATTGCGTGTAATCCTTGAATTCCGTAAATTTCTTGAATTCGGTAAATCCCGTGAATTGTTCTAATTCCATCAATTCCTTCAATAATGTGAGTTCTGTGAATATCTTGAATTCCGATGATTCCTTGTATTTCGTAGATTATTTGAATTTCTAGAATTCCGTCAATTCCGTGAACTCCGTCAAATCTTTGAAATCCGTGAATTCTGTGAAATGCTTGAATTCACGGAATTCTATGAATTGCTTGTATTCCGTAAATTCCGTAAATTGATTGAATATTGTGAATTCCGTGAATTGCTTGGATCCCATGAATTCCTTATTATATTATTATTATACCATTAAGCCATTTCCCTTTCGGGGTAGGCGTGACTTGCTCGGTTGGAAAATAGTAAATAGGTATGTGGGTATATTATAGGTAGGTATATAGGTGTTAGGTATATTTAGATTGATCTGGAATTCTCGTGTTATTTATTTAAATGACACGTTCATTCCGCAACACTGCTCCGACCCAGCTTGCTGATCAATTCCTCTAGCGATCACCCCAAGTGAGGAGCCTCACAAAATTGTTATGTATGGCTCCCCACTTGGACCCATCTCACGGATGTGAGAAGTGGCCATAGGTGTATTTTACCGCGTTTCTATTGGGGGCTATTGACATTTTCTTTTTAGATGGCAGTTGCTCTTAGTGGTACCCTGCGGTGGTTGTTCAACTTTTTATATATATATATATATATTTTTGTAAAACTAATATATGTAGATGGTAAAAAATTGACATACTTCAGACCAAAAGTAGATTTAGATGTTAAAAATCCTTTATTTCTGACACCGTTTCGAAAACGTGAGTCGTTTTCCTCTTCAGGACTTAGATTATATTTTAAAGTTCGTCAATTCATCTTAGTATTATTATAAAATCCTCTTCCTCATCTTATCACTATAAATATGAAGTAATATTGGTTATTATAAATATCATTTGAACAGAAAAACATTTTTTTAGGTTAGAAATTTTAAATTGAAAAATTTACCTTATGGAGCTTCATTTTTTCCATGAAATTTTGTTCGTTCTTTTAAATACTTAAATTTGTTTTAAAAACTTCTAAATTCATACTTTTTAAAATTTTAATAATTTAGTTGACTTAGTTGAAAAGTCGGAGACTCCCCAACTTTTCTGCTCCATTTTTGCAAAGAGAAAATTGAGAAAGAGAATTCTTAAGAAGGATAGAAATTAGCAATGACGTATCAACGATTTATAACATAAGGTACTATAGTTTCTATGTAAATCTAATGACAATATTAAAAATTGAAAGAGATCTAAATTTAAACATTATTGACCGTCTTATACATTGTTTTGAAATTAAAATTATTACTATTACTAATTAGTTGAATGTATAAACATATATTGTGATAGAAAATTTGTTATTTAAAAAAAAATCATAAATTTAGAATTCTAAAAGAATTTCAATTTTTTACATTAGAGAATCCAAAATTATATTATATATTGGACCATAATTATTAAGATCTGAAATTATATTTAAACAATTATTACTGTTTTTCTTTATAAAAAACATTTCTGCTTTTAAACTTTTAAATTCATTAGGTTCATGATGTAAAACAATAACATTATCCCAATCAATTAAATGTCCAGTTTCAACCTGATGTTTTGCTATGACTTTATGGTTTTTAGGAATTTGTCTAAAATTTTCATGATGTTCTTTTATTCTTGTAGCAAGTAATCTACTAGTTTGACCCACATAACATTTTTCACAATTCAAACATTGAATTTTATATACTACATCAGTAAGTTCCAAATTGTCTAATAAATCTTTTCCTAATTTTATGAATTTATCAAGTTTAGAGGCAATTCTAAAATTTGTTGTAATATTAAAATCATTTAAAATTCTTTTAATTTCAAAAGATAACTTACCATGATAAGAAATTGATATTATTGGTTTAAAATTTGAATTTTTAACTATTTTTATATTATTTTGGTTGGATGAAGAATCTGTAATTGTTTTAATTTAATTATTAATATGTGTTTGAACAAATTCTGTTGGGTAATTATTTAAGTATACATTTTTTAAAATAAATTCTATATTAGAACTGTGAAATGATTTATCTGATAATTTTAAAGCGGAGAGCAGGTGTAAAGGAAGAAGGGTGAGTGAAGGCAAGTGTGTAAAGGGTGGAAATAAGTTGTGAAAAAGGAAAGCTGTAACGTGCAAATTTTGTTTTGAGGTTAGGTGTAGAAAATAGTTGTCGGGCAAGGGGGGCAAGAGGTAGGCAGGTGAAGAGAGGGTAGCGTCGTGGAACAGTGGGTAAGGTTGGATACTGGGATGCCGACGGTAAGAAGTCCGCAAACGGGCGCCAGAGGGCAGGGAGAGGAAGAAGCAAGAGCGGACGAGGTTTTGAGCGCGGTTAGTGGGGAGAAGGGAGAATTTGACAGTAGCGATGACGAGACGTTCGAGACACCGACCAGGGTCGGATCAGCTGAGAGAAGGGGTTCAGGCACGAGCCAGAAACGCGGGAGACCATCAAACCTACAGCGCCTCAACAGGCTAGGTAGCGCGGGCTCGAATAGGAGTCTGGATGAATGGCACAAAAAGGGGAACGTGACTAGCAGTGAAGGGGAAGATAAAAGGAAGAGAGAGGAAGGGGAAGATGATCCTGAAAGGGACAAGGATAACAAGAAAGTGAAGATTGAACGAAAAACACCAGACAGAGATAGGGGGGATGGGGGATGTTTGAGAAGCTAGCAGCACTCATAAAAGGGTTTAGAGAGGAAACAAGGAAGAGTCTGGAAGATATGAATAGGCAGGGGAAAGAAGTTAGGGGGGAAGTGAGAAAAGTAAGAGAAAAGTGGGAAGAGTGGGATAAACTCTGGAAAGAGGAGAAAGACAAGGTATGGGGTAAACTAGAAGCCATAGAGAATAGACAGAGAGAGATTGACGAACAGACAAATAGGTAGATAAAACAACTGGAAGAACGGGTAAGCAAATTAGAAGATAGGAATGAGCATATGGGGAAGGGAACAGAAAGTGCGGGAGAAGTAGAAGGGAGTGGTAACGTGCAAAATGAGAATGAAAGATTGAAGAAGAGACTGAGTGAGATTGAAAGAAGGTTGGAAGGGGAAGAAAGGGCGAAGAGAAAAAATAAGATAGTGGTCAAGGGATTGAAAATAGAGAGTGAAACAGGGGAAATTGAAATCAAAAATCTGCTGAGAGATATTGGAATTCGGGTAAGGGTAGAAGGAGTTAAGAGATTAGGAATGACGAAGGAAGGAAAAAATGGAATGTTTGTAGTAAAAGTAGGGAGTGAGGAGGAGAAAAAGAAAATTATGGAGAAAAAAAAATTATTGAAAGGAAGAAGGGAGAGAATTGAAGAGGATTTGACTTGGAGGGAGAGGAAAAGGAGATGGAAAATAGAACGGAGAGCATGGATAGAGAGGAAAAAGGGATGCATGGTATGGATAGGGCGAGACAGACTATGGATAAATGGCTAGAGAGCAAACAGAGGGGTTTCCAATAAGCAAGGCGGAAGAAAAGTAAGGAGGATAGGGGAGGGAAGGGAGGAGAAAAAAGTGAAAATAGCTTTCTGGAATGTGTCAGGCTTGAAGAACAAGAATGAAGGTTTCTGGCGGGAGTTAGAAAAGTGGGACGTGATTATGATGAGTGAAACCTGAGCGGATGAGAAGGATTGGAGGGGATGAAAAGGTTGTTACCTAAAGGGTATGTGTGGACAATGCAAGAAGCAAGAAAGGAACACGTTAAAGGTAGAGGAATGGGCGGCATGGTATCAGGGGTGAGAAAAGAACTGGCAGTAAAAGGTAAAACAGAGCAGGACAGGGAAGAAAAGGAGGAAACAATGGTAAGAAGGATTATAATAGGGAAAGTCAAAATAGCGGTGGTTTGTGTATATAGAAGAAGAGGGGAAGAGGAAGGTTCGAGAGTAATAAGGAGGTGGATGGAGGAAAAGAAGGAAGAATTGGTTTTGATAGGAGGTGACTTAAATGCCTGGACTGGCGAGCAAGGGGGAGGGACTTGGGATGAAGAAAAGGAGGCATATATAAGGAGCTCCAAACATAGGGAGATAGACCGGGAGGGGAGGAGGTTACTTGACATAATAGGAGAAACCGGATGGTTTATATGTAATGGCAACATGAAAGGAGATGAGAAAGGAGAGATTACATTTATAGGTAAGGGAGATACAGTAATAGATTACATCCTGGCGGAAGAACGAATGAGTAATATGATATGCAGTATGAATGTAGGGAATGAGATAGGGTCAGAACACTTCCTAGTAATAGCTACACTGGAAGATGGCGTCCATAAGCGTGGCAGAGGGAGAAAGGAAAGAGGGGGAGAAAGGAACACGAAAATGGGAGTCTGGGGGGTAGATAAATTAAAAGTGTTTGAACAGAAGATGGAAAAGGAGAATGTTAGATATGATAAGGAGGAGGGAGTAGACTCGTTAATTAAAAGGTTGAAAGGGTCGATTGAGAAGGTGAAGGATGAGATAGGTACAAAAGAAGGAAGAGCAGAGGGAAAGAGAGGATGGTGGGACGAGGAATGCAGGGAGAGTAAGGAGAGAATGAAAGAGTCGGTAAGAAAATGGAGGAAAGGAGAAATAGAGAAGGCGGAGTACAACAGGAGAAAAAGAGAACATGAGAAGATGCTGGAAGGGAAAAAGCAAAGGGGAACGGAGAAATACAAGGAAGAAGTAAAAAAAGCAATCAAAGAAGGTAGGGTCTGGGATGTGATAAACAGGGAAAGAGGAGAAAGGAAGGGCGTGAATGAAGAAATAGAAATGGATGAATGGACGGATTATTTTAAGGGTCTGTTAGGGGGAGAACAAAATATGATCAAAGGGGAAAATGGAAAGACAGTCCAGGGAGAAACGGAGGAAGCGATCGAAATAACAAGAGAAGAAGTGAATGAGGCGATAGATAGACTGAAAAGAAACAAGGCCACAGGAGAGGATGGTATGGAGAACGAAGCGATAAAGTATGGAGGAGAAGGGATTAGGGAAGTGATGTGGAGGATATGCAACAAGGTCTGGAAAGGAGAAGGGTGGCCGGAGGAGTGGATGACAGGGCTGGTAGTACCGCTTGTTAAGAAAGGGGAGGGTAAGAAGGTAGAAGAGTACAGAGGGATCACTCTCATGCAAGGGGGCTATAAAATATACACAGAAATTCTAAGAAAAAGGTTAGAGAACCAGATAGAAGAGAAGCAAAGTATCCCACACAACCAGACGGGATTTAGAAAAGGGATGGGGACAATAGACAATATTTATGTACTCAACTACTTGGTTAACAGAAACTTAGGGAGAAAAAGAGGGAAATTAATCGCTTTGTTTGTAGATTTCAAAGCAGCCTTTGACTCAGTTAATAGAAAAGTGCTATGGCAGGCAATGAAAGAGAGGGGAATAGAAGAAGGGCTGGTGGAGAGGATAAAGGAAATTTTCACTGAACCAGGATTAGGGTGAAGATACGCGGGGAAAAAGGGGAGGTTTTCTGGACAGGAAGAGGTCTAAGGCAAGGGTGCCCGTTGAGTCCACTACTTTTTAATTTGCTGCTGGCAGACCTAGAGGAGAAGCTAAAGGAGAAAGGGAAAGGGGGGACGATCCTGGGTAATAGCAAACTATACTCCCTAGCATACGCGGACGACGTAGTTTTAATAGCAGACGATGAGAAGGGAATGAACCTAATGATAAGAATTTTCGAAGAGTACGTGGGAAGAAAAGAACTGACGGTGAACGTAGGTAACACCAAGGTGATGTGCTGCAGAAATAAAAAGACCAAAATAGGTTACGTTTGGAAGATGAACGGACAAACAGTGGAAATTGTGGAGGAGTTCTGTTACCTAGGTTTTTGGTTTGAGTCAGGAGGGGGAAACGATTTGCAGGTGAGGAAAAGAATCGAAAGTGCGAGTAAAGTAATGGGCCAAGTATGGGGTATAGGAAAGAGAAGGTTCAAGGACGATTGGAGAATGAGGGTCTGGTTGTTTGATGCGTTGGTTTGGGCGGTGTTGTGTTATGGAGTGGAGGTTTGGGGATGGAAGGAACATAGGAAAGTGGAAAGCATACATGAGAGATTTCTGAGATGGGTAATGGGGGTTAGTTGGAGTTGTCCAGGATACATGATAAGGGAAGAACTAGGAAGGGAAAAATGGTAACTAGACAAATTAAGAGAGCCTGGAGGTTTGAAGAGAAGCTGAAAAGGGGAGAGGGGAGCAGAATAGCACAAGTATGCTTGGACGAAGTTCGGAACAAGGTGACGAGAGGCAATTTGGGAAATTCAAAATGGGAGGAAGAAATGAAAAAAATGAGGAGTGTTTGTGATATACAGGAAGGGGTTCTGGATTGGCAGAACATTGAATTAGAGCTATTAGTAAAACAAGGAGAAGAGAGATGGAGAAAGATTATGGATTCGAAGTACAATAGATGGTATATGATGGTCAAAGGGGTGACGGAACCAGAATATTTGCAAAAGATGAAAAAGGAAGACAAATGGAATAGGGTGATACGGAAGATGGACAGTTGAGTGTGGATGAATGTGTAAGATGGATTTTGGATGGTAATGGACAGGGAGTGATGTGGATGAAAAAACTGGAAGAAATAAGAGAAAGCAAGGGATCAGGGTAGAGCCAAACGGGTAATCCTGTTTAAAGGAAAATAAAGAGTAAAAATTGTTAATTTTCAAATCGGTCTAAATGAATTTGATGGTAAGAGAAAACGGAAGCCCGGGAAGATCGCTCATTGTCTGTAGTTTAAGAAGAGTGTTACTAAGATTATTGTTATTATATAAGGCGATGCATTAGAAAATAAGTAGCGGTTAAGCTAGACTAAGGATGAAATGTAAACATATGTACAGACAGGGAGCGGAGGCCCTCAAACCCGTAAAAGGGAGAGTTCAAATATACATACAAGTATTTTTGCGGAACCAATCAGTGATGATAGTACCTGTATCCGTTTTTATAACTTTAATATTTAAAAACGAAATAGAATTATTACTTTCAATTTCATGTGTAAATTTAAGCCTTGAATGATAAGAATTGAATTGATTTGAAACATAAATTAGTTTATCTTTAGGTAATATAATGAACGTATCATCAACATATCTAAAATATGTGTGTAAAGAAAAATTTATTTTTTATTACATTTGATTCTAAATCTTGCATAACTATATCAGCTAATGTTGGAGAGATAGGAGAACCCATAGGTGTTCCAAATATTTGTCTGTAAAAATTGTTATTAAATTTAAATACTGTTTGTTCCATTAAAAATTTTATTTCCCCTTCAAATTTTGCAATCAGTAATTCTGTATAGTTTTTTATATGAATCCATCTACTTAAAATACTATTGATAACTAAATCAAGTGGCACATTTGTGAATAATGAAGAAACATCTAATGAAACCATGATATGATCAGATGGAATTGATTTATTAATTATTTTATTTTTAAATTCAAAAGAATTTTTTACTTAATATTTTGGTACCATTAGTGCTTTTTTAAGAATATTATTAAAAATATTAGCCATTTTATAAGTAGGTAAGTTTACTAATGAAACTACAGGTCGAAGTGGACAATTATCTTTATGAACTTTAGGTAATCCGTGAATTCTAGGAATGTTAGTGTCATGAACATATATCTCTACATATATTATTTGTATAAACTTATATTACTCAAACAACATCGCTTCAACACCATTAATAATCTAACACACACACACACACGCGCGCGCGCGCGTATGTCTATTTCTCTGTGTGTGTGTGTGTTTATGTATGAATATGTTTACAAGTAGAGTTTTTAGCCGATTTTATACGTTACCTAGGTGCACCGCGTGTAGGTAACTTACATTGCACCTCTTTCTTTTTTTTCTGTGTTTATTTGTTTGTTTTTGTTTTTCTTTTTTGCTTTTTTTTTATTTTCATCATTTTTTAATATTTGAAGTTTTAGAATGCTGAAGAAAAAAAATGTTTGTAATAATTTAGTGTTCAATCAATTAAATTAATCAGTATTCCATCTCAAATTATGTGATATATTTAATTATAAAACTCAAATCTTGTATGAATAAATTATAAAATGAATACGAATAACAATTGATGAATTTAATTATGAATTAATGCATGTAATTTTACATTTGCAGGGCTGAATAAGCAGCTAACGCTTTTTTTATGGAGAAATGTATTCCTCCAGAATTTCACCTTCGTCAAGGATTTTTTAATCATCTCTTTTGGAATGGATTCATCAAAATAGTTATAGGCCGCGAAAAAGCTTTGTTGTGTCCAAAAAAGCTGAGTATAGTTCATAAAGCTATCAAGGCGATGCCTTGGAAGGCAATCAATGTCGGAGACTTTTAAGAGAAGCGGATAAATTACATGATCCAGAAATTTATTAAACTGTTGGGCCATACCGATTGCAGGCTTATATTGCTTCATTTAAAGCAATGGACAGAATTGTAGAATCATGCTTCTCTACAAACGAAGTGATCTCGGTGATTTTGATACAAACATCAGTAAACTCCGCAATGCTCTAAACAGCAGAGATGTTTCTCAAACCTCAAAACCCATGTTATTCTAGATCATTTAAAACAAGCCGTCATGCTCTTAAATGGCGATGGCTTAATGGTGTGGTCTGAGCGGGCTGGGGAATCGATTCACAGAGATTTCCTCAAATTTTAGGAAAGATTTAAAATGAATATGATCGAAGATAAATCTTTCCCAAAACGATTTAAAAAAGTGGTAGCTGCTTTTTCATCCCGGCACATGTAAAATTACATGCATAAATTCATAATTAAATTCATTAATTATTATTCGTATAATTATGTATTCATTTTATGATTTATTCATACAAAATTTGACTTTTATAATTAAATATATCACATAATTCGAGATGGAATACTGATTAATTGAATTGATTTAACACTAATTAATTACAAACATTTATTTTTGTCTTCAGTATTCTAAACCTTCAAATATTAAACCATTAACGACGAAGAACTCCGATTTTTTTATTCATTTTCAAGCCTCATTATTAAAATTAAGGAGCGGGAATTTTTGAACGAAAACTCTGTTCCCTACTATTTTTGGGTATACTCTTTCAGAATCTGAGCACAAAATTGAAATATCTCCTCCAGAACATTAAATAGGGCGGCATTTATGTCAAAAATATGAACTTTTTGAGAAAAATTTTCTTTGATAATCTTTTTTCACATTCAAATCGCGAGGAAACTTCACACTTTCTTCTACCATCGGTGTACAAAAATCATGCAGTTTAAAGGTATACTTTTGGTTTTCATCATAAAAGTCGTTATCATTTTCAAAATGGTGATTTATCACTTGAAAAATTTGAGAAAATATAGGTATGTGGACGCTTCACTCAGATTCCAACGAATATTAGTGAAAGTAGTCGAATTTTCGAAATTCAAAATGGCGGATCCAATATGGCGGCCAAAATTTTGAAAAATATTTGGAACTGGATGAAATTGTCCCTACCTAGAATTTTTGGGGTCGCTGAATCCGAATATAGCGTCAGATTTTCGAAATTCAATATGGTGAACAAAATTTTAAAATCTTTGGAACTGTATGAAATTGTCCCTACATAGATTTTTGGGGTCGCTGAATCCGAATCTAGCGTCAGATTGTCGAAATTCAAGATGGTGGATCCAATATGGCGAACAAAGTTTAAAAATGTTGGGAACTGGATGAAATTGTCCATACATAAGTTTTTGGGGTCGCTGAATCCGAATATAGTGTCAGATTTTCGAAATTCAAGGTGGCTGATACAATATGGCGGCCAAAATTTGTAAAAATATGTGGAACTAGATCAAATTTTCGTACGTAGGTTTTTGGAATTTCTGAATCCGAATCTAGTGTCAGATTTTCGAAATTCTAGATGGCGAATTGAATATAGCAAAAATTAAACATTTTTCAACATTTTGGCCGCCATTTTGGATCCGCCATCTTGAATTTCGAAAATATGACACTAGATACGGATTCAGTGACCTCAAAAACCTACGTACGGACAATTTCATTCAGTTCCAAATATTTTTACAAATTCTGGCCACCATATTGTATCAGCCATCTTGAATTTCAAAAATCTGACACTAGATTCGAATTTAGCGACCCCAAAAACCTACGTGTGGACAATTTCATCCAGTTCCAAACATTTTTAAATTTTGTTCACCATATTGAATCCACCATATTGAATTTCGAAAATCTGTCGCTATATTCGGATTCAGCGACCCCAAAAACCTAGGTAGGGACAATTTCATCCAGTTCCAAATATTTTTCAAAATTTTGGCCGCCATATTGGATCCGCCATTTTGAATTTCGAAAATTTGACTACTTTCACTAATATTCGTAAGAATCTGAGTGAAGCGTCCATATACCTATATTTTTTTAAAAATTTTCAAGCGAAAAATCACGATTTTGAAAATAATTACGACTTTTATGATGAAAGCCAAAAGTGTGAAGTTTCCTCGCGATTTCAATGTGAAACAAAACCATGAGAAAAAAATTTCTCAAAATTTTCATATTTTTTTACATAAAAGCCGCCACATTTAATTTTCTGGAGGAGATATTTCAATTTTGAGCTGAGATTCTGAACTCAGAACTGATCAGATGTGCAGAAAGCAGCGAATTTGTTAATTTATTATAAATTTTTCTGGTCAATTCACGTTCATTGATTTCATACGATTTATGACATTAGATCAGGGGTCTCCAAAGGTAGCTCCTGTATCTACTAGCGATTCCGGGTCAATAGATCAAATCTACACAGCTTTGATACAGAATTGTCAAGAAGGATCTCCATCCTTTACCTGAGTCGAAGTACCTCAGAGAGTTGCTTCTTACCCAGCAGAAAAACTGGGGCCTTTGTGTTATAGGTTTATGAACCAACCCCTTCCAACTAATATTTTCTTTCAAGGAGTCATATTTTTTCTCTCAGTTTCCTATCGAAAAAAACTGGAAGATCCTGAAAATGGCAAGTCGATCCTGGGTCAGGCTGTATCTGTGGATTTTGGAGACCCCCGACATAGATACATGTCACGAGTATAAGAATGAGACTAATTTAGCTGCCTCACATCAAAAAACATACGTGTGTTTTTCACTCGATAACTCAGGAAACAAACGAGCGATAGAAGCTTTTTTTGTAAATTTGCTCAAAAGTATTTTAAAAGATCATGTAGCAAAGGCAAGCAAAGGCTTGATCGTCGCATGTTTTAAATGTGAAGCAAGATCGAGTTTGACAGAGTTTAATTCAGAATTAGATTATAGTTTCATACTTAAAATGAAAACGGATTGACGAATCATTGCATTATGACATAATTAATAATTAATTTGAATGATCCCGGTTTAATTATACTTTTGAGTATTTTTTAAAAATGAAAATGGTGTCTTTTTTACAACACTGTTATGAAAATGGTGTGTTTTCTTCCTTAAGGATTGCATGTAAAATGACGCGTTTCAAAAATGAGAATCAAGACGCACGAAATGACTCTTCTTTGGCGAGTCGTGACGCCACAAACAGTAAAAGGCCTTTTTTCATAAGCAATCTTACATTTTCTATTAGGTGAAATGGTGATAGTTATATTGAGATGGTCAGATGGAGATAGGTCGATATTTTCAGAGAGAACTGTAGCGTAGTCGTCTCGACACCTAGTGCTAGGGGAGCCTACAGCCACTAGGTAGCGCTAAGTACTCCAGTCAAAGTTTCCCGAAAATTCAAGGTGGATAAATGAAAAAATGCGTTTACTATGCAAATTAATCATAATAGCTTACAGTTTATTAATAAAACGAATTAAAAGTGTAAGTCATTCATAATCGAAAAAAACTATTTCTATACAAGTTCTAATCAATAAAAACAATTTGCAATTGTTTAGAAGAATTTTTGAATTGGCATTAGGGTATTATCAAGTAGTTATGTATTGTGACGGGGTATTTGATAACCGCACCAAATCATGATTAAGAATCGATAACTTAACCTAAATTAAAACGGGGCAATGAACTTAAAGCAACGAATCAAAATTTTCTATTAATTTAATCAATTTTAGTAAGCTTAGAGTAGGTCAAATTATAAGCTAACTGATACTTGCCAGACAACAAAGTTCCACTTTGGTAATTTTAATTTCGACCATTTAGTCTGTTTTTTTTTATATTCCTCATCTGGTGAGCTGAAATGGGGTAGCACTCTACCCTTGCCTTTACTTCGGAGACAGCAATACGACGGTGGAAAGCACTTTTGACAGGTTGTCAGCAAGCCCGGCGGGTACGACGAGTGGACCGAAAATCGGGCATCCTGGCGACATCTGGCGGCGCGCCGAAGCGCCAACTGGGGGCCTCTCACTCCCTCCCCAGAACAATGCGCACGGCTGCGTTCCGACCCCCTTCCGGCAAGACGGAAGTAACCGCTCCGTTAAGCATTCGTTGTTTTACGTTCCAACCGAACGGTGGTTTAGTTTTCCGCTCACGGACTTTTGATTTTGAGAGAGAGGAGAGACCAAAAATTGGACTGACTTATTGTCAACATGTCGCCTAGTTGCCGAGGTTCTTGGCGGGGATGAAGGAGACTCCCAGGTTAGTAATCTTTTCTCACCCAGTTTGCGTGACGTTGATAAAAGATAAATTGAAATCAGATTGAAAATGCCGAAGTTGTAGGCATGCTGCGGGAGGTTCGGTAATTGCCTCGCCCTTACCTATAGTTTCATGTTGGGTCGCGAATTAACTTCAGTGTTTCTTTTTATTGTGTCGCTCGGATCAATGGGAAGTGGTATTTTCGGGCAAATATCAAAGTTAAAACTCGGAATGGTCATTCTGTCCATGCCAAGTTGAGCGTGGGCGTTCGATGCCACACCATTATACGGGACGTAGAAATTAAAATGGCGGACATCTGGCCGCATGTTTGAATAAAGGCCGGTACTAGGTTTCTCTAATTATGACCCGCGCTACTGATTTTGTTAATCGATGGGATTTGAAATGCGGGGCCATGTGTCACTCAACCCCATACCTAATCGTTGCATCGTTTTGAGTTAAGTTGGCGGTGAGAACGTTCTCAGAAGAATTGTAAAATTACCGTTGATGATTGTTTTAATTATATTATTGTGAAAATTGGATTTATTCATGACTTGTCCTCATACCAGCGTCATTCCTTAGCCCCCACTCTATCGAGCAAGCTAGCCACTCTAACTTAATGTTGCTCTAACGAGTTTAAAATAAAGAAAAAAATAACGTTTCTTTAGTGAACATGAGATTAACCAGTATATAACGTAGAGTAAACTTCAGAAGTGAATTTTGGTAGTTTTGAGAAACTACCTGGCGCCCTTCAGGCAATCAATTTTGGGATACTTAGTCCCAAAATAATAGTGTGTAGGTTTCAAAAATTCAGAGCGTTAATTAGAGGCTTACAGTATGTAATTACTAAACGTGCATTTTATAGAAACTGAATTAGCAAACGTTTTGACAACGGATAGGGGTCCTCCTTAGTGCTGGATATTTAATTAAAAATAGTTTTTTAAACAATAAAATTGAAATTAAAACTTTGGTATGTAATATTTGGTGAAAAAGAATTCATGCATCAAGTTAGTATTTCTATGTCGTGCAGCCACCCTCTCTACTCATTATCTCTTCGCACCTAATTTCCGCATTTTGAACTATTTCATGAACTCTACGTTGTTCATTTTGGGCCAAAATATGTAATCTGAGATTGATATTCTCTCAAACAAATTTTTCCGGGTAAAAGTTATCACGAAGTGTGTCCTCCACCAGTTGCAAATTGTCTTGATGAAATTCTTTATCGAAGATAAGAATGTCTCTGTCGAACATATTAAGAACTACACTTTTTTGTTACATTGTGGGTCGTTGGAATCGAAATTTAGGCATCTACCAGACCAGGTGGGTTTGCAAAACCAATCGCAGTTTATTTCTTGAATGTCATTCCTGTGAAAAGTGACATCCAGGAAGTTTATCGCCCTATTTTGTTCTTTTTCTAGCGTGAATTTAATTTAAAAATGATTCGAATTAAAAACTTGTAGAACGTGTTCTACTTCATTTTCCGGGAGAGCTAATAATATGTCGTCGACATATCTGGCATACAACGGTACCTGGAAACCTATTTTCGGTAAAATAACTATTTCCAGGTCGTCCATAATTAGATTTGCTCAAATCGGCCAAAGGCGAGAGCCCATTGGTAGTCCCTTTTTAGAAGTGAGTTTTGCCCTTGAAATTAAAATAGGTACTATCTAAACATGACAGAACTCCTTCCTCAAAATGTGTCCACGAGATGTTCGTTTGATTGCGAATTTGATTCCACTTACTACGAACCGCCCTGACTGCGTTTTCTTTTGGCACATTTGTGAAAAGGAAAACCATGTCTAGTGATGCAAATACGTGATTTTCCGGGATCCTGACATTCCTCAGTTTTTCACTAAATGGAAGCTGTTAAGCACTCTCGATTTAGGAGCTTCCATTTTATTAGCAATAATATTTTTTGTGAATGTTGCTAATTTGTAAGTAGCCCTACGTACATATGAAACTATCGGCCTAAGCGGGGCACCTGTCTTGTAAATTTCCGAAGGCCGTAAAATCTCGAAGGGTTAGCCTGGTATACCTTCAGCTATTTCGCGGTGAGTTCATTAATGTATTTGTGTTAAGTCCATTTTCCCTTTCTCTATGGCTACGCTTCTAGTTTTGGAACGTGGTTTTGAATTGAGAATCCACTTCTTTTATATTAATAAAGTGACAACGTTTTAATGATCATAATCATACAAGGCTGCAACCGGACGTGCAATTACATTAACAGAACAAAGAACAACGCTCATACCGAACTTTTGTCAGCATCACTTGCTCGCTTCTTTCGTCTCTCTCGCACACTGATTTTGCTCTCGTTCACAAAGAAAAAGCCTCTCGTTCGATATCTCACTCGTTGCGTACCGTTTTCGCTAGTATCGCTCATAACGCTCTATACCGCGCTACAATCAAATTGGTAAAATATAATAACAGTTCTTATCACTCGGCCATTCTGTAATATAGTTCGTCCTCGAACTTCGTATCTATTCGAGTACAAAATGGCGAAATTTACTTGGTACTTTAATTTCTCTGGAACTTCGTCTGTCAACTTTCATTGAATCCGGAGTTTCCGATTGTTCGTTGTCTTTTAACGATTTTTCACTGGGGGTAATAATCTTTGCTTCTCTGGCGAACTCTTAGTATTTCGAATGAATTTCTCTACGCCAGATCCATCTTCATCACTATCAAAGTTGAAATTTTCATCTTATACCGCTGGCTTCCAAATCTTCAGTTGACTCACGTGAGCAGTATTGGCATATCGTCTACCTGGAGCTTCAGCATGTAACGTGGTAACTCGATACGTACTTCCGAGAAGAATTTGTGTACCGGTGAGTGGACCATGAAATTTGTGTAATAGTTTTCTTGAATCACCGGTCGCTTCCTTAGCTGCTCGCATATATACAATATCTTTGATTTGATATTGGACATTTTTCAAACGCTTCTCGTCATATCGCTTCTTATATCGTTCTTGTTCGGACAGAATTTTCTATCGCGCTTCTTCCTGTAAAGTTTCTGGTCGGTGATACTCCACGCCCTTGGTTCATTCCCTCAATTTTCCTTGATCATAGCGGCAAAAATAACCATATAGAAGTTGGAAAAGACTTTTTCCTGTGGTAGCATTCGGTGACGAATTCAAGTCTCGTTGTGCATAACTCAATTTCTTATCCCAGTCTCGACCTTCATTATCTTTCACATTAGCTTGGATAGCTGGCAACAAGGTGTTATTTACGCGCTCCACCAATCCATTGGCCTGGGGGTGCCTAGATGAATTCAGGGTACGACGTATTCCCTGTCGGGCACACAACTCCTGAAACCTCTGATAGTGATAATTCGTTCAGGAGCCCCATGATTAAGAACGAAATCTTTAAGAAAATGTACGACACCAACTGCTTTGGTGTTTCGAACTGCCTTTAAAACTGTATATCTGGTTAGAGTATCGGTTAGCACTATAACGTATTTATTCCGATACTTGAAGTGATGAATGGTCCCTTGTGGTCCACGTGGATCTTTTCGAAAGCTCTCCTTCCTGGAGGTATGGGATGTAGTTCCCCGCCTGGCGACCAGTTTTTGCCTCTGTCAGGATGCACTGGATACAGCCGTAAACGTGTTGTTTCACACACCTAAGCATCAAAGGGAAATAGTGAAACTAACTTATTTTAGTTACAGTACGCTCCAAACTTTGATGTGATTGTAAATCATGGAGTCGCACGATCATACTTTTGCGTAGATTCTTCGGAATTACATACTTTAACAGTCTTTCATTTCACCTAATTCGACTTTCGTTCTTACGTTTAAGGGCTACTTTAAGATTTCTTGTTTACCCTTGAGATCTGAGTCGCTATATTGATACATTACAATTTCATTGATTTCATTTACAATAGAGAAAATTTAATCTAATCGTTCCGTAAATTCGTTTTTGGGTTCCTCATTTTCAGTCGGCGCCATGCACAAGGCATCTACGTGTGTTATTTGTACTCCCGGTTTGTGTTTTATGTTGAAACTAAATTCGCTAAGAAGATCAACCAACGAATAACTTGCGGGTTCTTAGTTTTATTCGCGTTAAGATACAGAAGAGCTTCACAATCAGTAACAATTTTGAAATTAATATTTATTAGCAAGATTTTCAAACGTGAAGCCGCCTATATAAAAGCTAATAATTCCAGTTTCATGGAGTGGTAGTTACGTTCTACCTCGCTTGTGCGACGGCTGATTGCGTAAGCCATATATAACATTCCTTTATCGTCTCGTTGGAACAAAATTTCTGCTAATCCTTTACAAGACGCATCAGTGTGTAATTCAGTTTCTCTTTTCGGATGAAAAACGACAAGTATTGGCTCGGATGCCGTTTTATGCTTGATTTCGTTAAACGCTACCTTTTCTCTTTCGTTCCAAACAAATGATTGATTAGCGCGGAGTAGATTAGTTAAAGGTTCTGCAATCGATGCGAAATGTGGAATATATCTGCAAAAGAACCCCGCTACTCCTAGGAAACGTCTTACGCCGTGAACATTATTCGGCTCGGGGAAATTTAGTATCGCTTGTAATTTATTTTGAACGGGTTCAATTCCTTTCTCGAAAAGTTGATGACCTAAGTAGGTGAATTTCGATTTTAAATATTCGGCTTTAGATAATTTTACTGTTAATTTGGCCTTTCGAAGCGCTTGTAGAACAAAAATTAACTTTTGTTTCAAATCCGACCAATCCTTACCTAGAATAAGAATATCGTCCAGATAGAATAAAACAGCATGATCGCGTAAAGGTCCTATTACTTTAGACATTAATTTGCAAAAATAAAATGCTGCGTTCATTAATCCAAAAACAGTCCTAGTGAATTCTCCAGTTTCATCTGGAGTAATGAAAGCTGTCAACGCACGCGCTTCTTTCGTTAAGGGTACTTGCAGATACCCGTGAGCGAGGTATAAAGTTATAAATAAGGAGCGATCTTCTAATACAGCTAGATGATAGTCGAAGTCGCGCGAAGGAAAATTCATTCTTTCTGTTTGAATATTCAACTTACGAAAGTCTACCACAAGTCTAAATTCTCCGGTTTTTTTCTTTACCAATAGTACGGGGCTAGCATAAGGGGAATCAGTCTCGGTAACTATTGCCGTATCTTTCCATTTGCGGACAATTTCTTTAATTTTCTCGCGTTCGACGTTATTTGCTCGATAAGGATTTAAAAAAAATGGTTTACTACCTGGCTTTAGTTTGATATCCATTTTAATCTCATCGGTGCACCCTAATCGTCGGAATTCGGAAGTGGATTCGTGGTGGCTGTAATGATCGTTGGTTTTTCGCACGGCATATCCTTTAAATAAGCTCCCGCGCTTTCTTTGAAAAACAACATGCTTTCAATTTTGAAATAGTCCACGTAAATACTGCCCATGAACGACCTTCCGATAAGCACGTCGGTGTTCAATGTATCACTTGGCACGACACGAATATTTACATCGGGCACTGTCACTGAATCTACCGTTATGTCAGCTTTAACGATTCCTGGCGATTTTACGCGGAAATGATGCGGACCGAATGATTTTAGTTCACTTTCGTTGGGTACAATATTAAAGCCGTAAGTTTCTGCCACCGATAATTTAATCAAACTTTCGGACGCACCCGGATCAATTTGTGCGGAGAACTTTAGATTTTTCACGAACACTTTTTAAAAAGTATTTTCTTAAGGAGCTATCCTCGGAATAGTTCATTTCGTTCACTTCCGGTCTCGCAAGATTCGGCAACACTGTGCAATGACGTTGCGTATGCCATGTACTTTTACACTTTTTGCAAAAAATTCTTTCTTTGGTTCCGGGCAATCTTTGGAAATGTGTCCGAATTTGTTACAATTGTAAGATTTTAGATCTCCTACTTCGTTACGCAGTGGAGCTCTTCACTCCGGATTGACCTTTACCTTTGGATCATCTGTCTGTAGAGAAGATGAATCTTCGGTAACGGTCTTTCTAGGCTCTTCCAGTTATTTTCCCTTCGAAAATCCACCTTTCCTCGTTCCTCGGATACGTTCGATTCGTTGATCACACATGCGCTTGTGTTTTCGCATGTCATGAAAGAGCTCGTCGAGATCCTTGTGCTTTCTCGCATCCATAGCCACACACAAGTCCTTGGTCCAAAGTCCTATCAATAATTGTCCCTCTTCTCTTCGAACGTCAGATTCAATTCAGCACATAACCTTGCCTTCTCCATACAACAGGCGATGAGAGATTCCGATTTCGTCTGGACTCGTTCAGTCATTCTACGCCATTTCGTAGTTAGATTTTCTGAAACGATGAACGTTTTGCTGAAGGCCTGCTCGAAGGTGTGAACGTGCTGTCTCGAGCATAATACTTGGAGACCATCGCTGAAGTTGGCTAGTGCTCTTTAAATTTTTGAGTCAGTCACGAGCATGTGAACTTCTTTTCTCACCATCGAAAGATTGTATACTGCTGCTTGGATCGGGCAAGACATGGTACGTGTCGACCGTAGGGCTAGATTCAGTAGCCAAATTCACACGCGGTGTGGTCACTCGAATAATTACCCTTTTAAAAATCGCATGTCGCCGTCGATTCTCTTCAATAATTAAAGTCATCATACGTTCAAAACGTCGATTACCGCTATTTAAATATAGTGGTTGACTAGCATCACCATCTCGATCCCGAAGTAGTGGAACGTGGCCTGAGTTTAGGTTAGGTTCAATGAAAGGGCTCAAACTACGCTGCAAAGATGAATTCGATGCACTCGCGGCTTGATACTGTGCTTGACCGGGCAACTGCGGATTCGGCTGAAAATTACTCGAACTCTCAATATTCTGCATGTTGACTTGTTGATTCTCACATCCTTAAAAATTATTTGCGTTCAATTCGGGTGCGTTCGGATTCTCGCGTTCGTGCAACTCCTACCTTTGTCGAATATTGCGAGCACTCTGGTCTACACGGTTATGGATTTCGAAAATTTAGCAAATGTATTATTTCTAAGTATAATAATTTCCGTGAACCGACGAATCATCATAATATGAGGCATTCGCATTATCAAACGCACCAACGTCAAGGCCGCGCACGAACCACTCAAAATCATCGAGCGGCCAATCACCTTCTTCCTGATTTTCCATTTCCTTCATTTGGGTCGTATGCGGCAGAGATTCAATACTCCTGAATAAGAACCCCCTTTGTTTTATCCAAACATATACCGGGTATGAAAGAAAGTCTACTTACTTGTTTAATTTTATTTATTTATATACCACCATTGTCATTGTGTCGCAAGGGAGGAAGCTCTCCTTTATTCCAGAATCAGCACAAGGACTCCCTTCCATGCTCCACATTGAAACGCAAATCCACATAAAGCGAATTCGCATAAATGTTACTCCCTCAGTAACAACAAAGTAACGACGATAGTCCACTCCCAACGGTCACTGGGTGAAATATCACTTCTGAAGTATTGAGTCCATTTTCCCTTTCTCTAAGGCTTACGCCTCTGGTTTTGGAAGGTTGTATTGAATTGAGAACCCACTTTTTTATATTAATAAAGTAACAACGTTTTAATGGTCATAATCATACAGGGCTGTAATCGGACGTGCAATTACATTGACCGAACAACACAGAACAACGCTCAGACCGAACTTTTGTCATCATCACTGGCTCGCTTCTTTCATCTCTCTCGCACTTGATTTCGCTCTCGTTCAATCAAATTGGTAAAATATAATAATTGTTCTTATCATTTGCTCGATCCCATTTTTTAACTAGCTTTGTAACTTCCCTCGCAATTTTTGGGGTGTATCCTTATTTCTTGTAACGTATGTGTCCCAAACTTCTAATAATGCATAATCGTCTCTTTTTATCCCGACGGTAGTATGTATGAACCTTGTCCACGTTAACGAAAATAATCCGAAGGTTGTCTATTGCGAATTTTTTTGACCTGTTTAATTTCTTTCAAGGGCTGTTCACCCCCTCAAGTGAACCGGCGATTGGTACTCTCATTTTGAGTGAGTTTTACTCCGTGATTTGGAAAAGAGCGGATGTCTCTATTTTTACGTCGGAAACTATCCTCTTATATTAACAGAAATCTGTTTTATAATTTTCACTCGTTTGCCTTTGTTTTTTAAATTATTAACTTCCTTTCAAACTTGAAGCGTGTGTTTCTGGTCAACCTATTTGCGAATATTGAGTTCGTGGGATTATGGTAGCGTAGTCCACACAAAAATATATCAACATTTTTTTTGTTTGAAAAAATGATACTTAGCAAGCCCCATAAAGTTTCACACGTATTTTCCATAAGAAAAAAATACGTTTTTGTAAATTTTATTCAGAATCGTCAATATTAACTGAATCGAGTTGAAACTCAATATTTCTCTTCACAATAACCCATAGGATATGAATAAAATATTACTTTTTAAATATCACCCCCATAAGTATATTTTATAGGGTCCCAAAAAAACCCATAAGTAAACATGGGTTTTGGGAGTTTTTTACGCTAATTATGATTTTTTGCGGTTTTTTTAATGAAAATTGTTTCTAATATATGAAATACTATTTTATACTGATACGGACATACCACGCTGAAAAAACCAGTTCTCGTTAGATCACTGAAGTTAAGCAGTGTTGGGCGCGGTTAGTACTTGGATGGGTTCTTTACTACAAGAAACCATCCACCTAGAAACACTGCCCGAAGCGGGTAGTGTCCCGCCTACCCCGAAAGGGAAATGGCTTAATGGTATACATACTAATAGCTCTCCGACTTAATAGCAAACACCGAGGGAGAGGTCCGGTTAGTAATTGGAGACGCACTTTTGTATAGATGGAGTTTATTTAATAAACTCATAGAAATTGACATACAGTGAATAAAGAAAGACTCTTAATGGATATCGCGCTCAAATATCGCACTTATTATAATCGTGCTCGCACGGTTAGTTTTCGCCGGTTTCTCGGTATTCGCAATTCGCACGCTCAACGCTCTTTTCGTTATCCGATTCGAGTGTTCGCAAACGACTGCCTCTGCTCTTGCATCTCTCCGCACGCGTCGCTTTCTTTTCCCCCTATCCACGCCATTTCAATACTTCGCGATACAACACATTACAACGAACTTTGCAAAACGCTAACAATGCATACATACTGGATACTTACATAAATTGTTCAAACATTTTATTATTGTTCTTAGCAATTTTCTTTCAGAATAGAGTTGGAAAGTCGCGGGTCTGTTAAAAAATCTTCCACTTTTTGTCAAATTTTCAATTAAAGTGAGGTAATACTTAATTAATGTTGACAAAAATAATTTTTTTAATAACTTATTATTATTATTCTCTTAGAATGATGCTAGAAAATAGCCGTTTTTTCTTAATTTTCTACTTTTTGTCCAATTTTTAATTAGTTAGTTTTGAAAACGGACGGGAAGCCCCTTTGGAGCTCGCCTGGCCCTCAAGCTATGAAGCCTTTTGTGCCACACCCTTAATTAGCCGTTCTCAGCAATTGACCCCAGACCTCTTGGTGAAGCCGAAGCTCGGGTCCAACTGTCCTAACAACTGGCTTTGAGCCCTATTACTCGGCAAGAAAAAATCGCAGAATGTTGAGTCAAAGACAGAAACATTCTTCAACATTATACTTGTAAAACGATGTCAGATTGATTTTCATTAAAAATTTTTTGCCTTCCCTGTGACAGAAAATAGGTGAAAAAATAGGAGAAATGACCCTCAACTTTCACTACATTGACTTTGAAGTCCTCCACACGTTCAAAAATTGGTACAGGAAATTTGAAAAAATTTATGAGTATTCTGCGACATGTACTTAACAAATGGCGATTTGTTTCACTTCAATTTTATGATTATTTTAATGACTAGAGCTAAAAATGTAAAAAATAATGATCTTGACTCTGGATAGAGATTTTAAGCCGAACTCTAGCTTATAAGAAGCTTCTCGATTCAGCGGTCTAATCTCAAACGTTGAACGGTAAACAAAAATTATTATTGTCTGAATTAAAAGCGTCAGAATAATTACGATCTTAGTGAGTTTCAATACTTGAAAACGCGTACTGAAAAAATGTCCTTTCTCAGCATTATCCAATTTAAGCGTGAAAGAGATCCCTTAAAAAAAAGGGTCAAGCTGCCGTAAGCCATAGGCGTAGACTGAATCATCTCTTCACTGCACATGAGACATTACGAATTCTCAAAGTGTTATTCAGCCTTCAAAGTTCAAATTGTTTAAACGTCTAATTAAATTTAATTAATTAATTAATTAATTAAATTGTTAATCATTCTCTTCATCACACTTCGTGCTCTTAATGTAGATTCAAGGAGTAGGATATTGTCCTGATTTTATGATTTTTCATAATCAATCATATCAATCACAAAACACCAAGAGTCTAACATTTAAAGACTGAATGACGCTTTGAAAATTCGTAATGTCTCATGTGCAGTGAAAAGAAGATTCAGTCTACGCCTATGGATTACGGGAGCTTGACCCTTTTTTTTAAGGGATCTCTTTCACGCTTAAATTGGGTAATGCGGAGAAAGGACGTTTTTTCAGTACGCATTTTCAAGTATTGAAACTCACTAAGATCGTAATTATTCTGACGCTTTTAATTCAGACATTAATCATTTTTGTTAACCGTTCAACGTTTGAGATTAAACCGCTGAATCGAGAAGCTTCTTTTAAGCTAGAGTTCGGCTTAAAATCTCTATCCAGAGTCAAGATAATTATTTTTTACATTTTTAGCTCTAGTCATTAAAATAATCATTAAATTGAAGTGAAACAAATCGCCATTTGTTAATTACATGTCGCAGAATACTCATAATTTTTTTCAAATTTCTGGTACCAACTTTTGAACGTAAGGAGGACTTCAATGTCGACTTAGTCAAAGTTGAGAGTCATTTCTCCTGTTTTTTCACCCATTTTCTGTTACAGGAAAAGAATTTTTTTTTAAGAAAATGAAACTGACATCGTTTTACAAGTATAATGTTGAACAATATTTCTGTCTTTGACTCAACATTCTGCGATTTTTTCTCGCCGAGTAATAAGGCGTTATAATTTTTTCCTCAGTTTCCATAAAATGGGCCCCAAGGATTTGCTGCCTGGGCCTAGCTAATGTCGGGCACTGGCATAATACAGTCAGGGATGTTTCATCATCCGTGCCGAATCTCCTGCACTCTATCGTGGGGTTAAAACCCATTTTGTGCACATGATAATTCAAGTGGTTGTGCCCAGTTAGTATCTGAACCACTGACCTTATGTCTTTCTTGGATAAACCCAGGATTTCCCTGGCTCTGTCCATCCTGTACGTATAGCCCAGCATGGATTTCGCCTGTTGGCAACCCTGGATTTGTTCCCAGTATTCCCGGCACTTTGTTCGGATCTAGCTTTTGATGGCCATCCCGATGTAGCAAGACGCTAGTCCCAGTACCGTTTCCGGTCCTATGTATTCACTTGCTGCGCCGCTTTTTGCCAACTGGTCCGCCTTTTCATTGATTTTGATCCCTGTGTGACCAGGGACACATATGAGCGCCACTTTGTTTTTTTCTGCAAGTTGGTTTAATGCCACTTTGCATTCTCGAACCAGTTATGATGTTTTGTCTGGTTTCCCTAATGCAGTTAATGTCGCTTGACTGTCTGAGCAGATCGTAATCTTCCTACCAGCAGCGATCTATATCCCCCTCCTCGTGCTATCATAGATTCCTGCTCCTGACCCTCCCTCTCCCCTGGAGCCATCAGTATACTAGAATACTCCTTGGAGTAGCGGCTTACCATTTGCTTTCCACATAGGGAACAGAGGGTACAGTTGACCAGCGGGAACAGTGGACGAATCTAATTTAAAAAAAAAAACTACTTATTGCAAAATTTTAATTTTTTTATCGGTAATGTATTTCTGTATTGTAGATATGACTATCCATGTTTTATACGATTTTGGTGATTTTGTTGTTTAAAGAAAATAATGTTGATTTTGATGGTCACTTTGTATCTTCTTGTGCTTCTAATTTTTGTAATTAAATTTCAACAATGAGTCCAAAAAATGGGATTTGTTATTTATGAGGTTAATGTAACACATATGAAAATTACAATATAGCACACTATTGAAATATGAATTACCAGTAATAAAGAATAAAAATATGATGTTAGAGATGATAAAAATGTCATACTTCAGACCAAAAAGAATTCATTTGTTGGATCCTTCATTCCAATTCATGGACGTTTCGAAAAAACATAGTTTTCCTCATCAGGGTAATGTTATTAAAAAGATAAATTTATGAACATCATCATCAAGTATAAATAATTCCAAATTCTCCTTTTCCCAGTATTCTATAAAAAAAATTATGGAAAAAATGAATATAAAAATTTTTTTTAATAAAAGTAAGTGTAACAAAAAGTGAAAAAGTGAGGTTAAGGAATGGGATTGATATATTTACTTTTAGGTTATCTTTCTTTCAGGTTACATTTTCGTTAAAATTATCAACTTTATGTTGGTTCTTAAATTTCAATAGTATGCTCCGAAATTGTAATTAAAAATAATAATTTTATTAAAAGAATTGTGAGAAGAGCGGAGACCATTTTTGTAATAAAGAACATTTCTGCTATTAATCTTTTCAATTCATTAGGTTAATGATGTAAAACTGTAACATTTTCCCAATCAATTAAATGTCCAGTTTCAACTTAGTGTTTAGCTATGACTACACAGATTTACCTCTTGACAAATTTGAAGAAGGAATAACATTTTTAATGGAACAAACAGTATTTAACTTTAATAACAGTTTTATAGACAAATATTTGGAACACATATGCTTTCTCCGATTTCTGCAGTCCTAGTTGATTTAGTTATGCAAGATTTAGAATCCTATGCCATGAAAAATTAAGACTTTTCTTTACACACAAATTTTAGATGTGTAGACGATAATTTTATTATTTTACAGAAAGATAGACTACTTTATGTTATAAATTATTTTAATTCTTATCATCCTAGACTTAAATTTACACATGAAATAGAAAGCCGTCATTCGGTTCCTTTTTTAAATGTTAAAGTTATGAAATCTGAATCAGATGGTATCATTACAGATTGGTATCGTAAAGATACTTGTTGTAGTAGATATTAAAAATTTTTTTCTAACCATCCAATACAACACAAAATTTCTATAGTTAAAAATCTTACCGATGCAGCTCTTAAATTATCACATGAATCATTCCACAAGTCAAATATTGAATTTATCAAAAAAACTCTGTACTGAAATAATTATCCAATAGAATTTATTCAAACACATATTAATAATAAAATGAAAACAATTGAAGATTGTTTATCTAACCAAACTAATATAAATATAGTAAGGAATTTAATTTCTAAACCAACAGTGTCTATTTCTGATCATGGAAAGGTATCTTTTATATTAAAAGGATTTTAAATGATTTTAATATGACAAGAAATTTTAGAATTGATTCAGAACTTGATAAATTTATGAAATTAAGCAAAAACTTGTTCGATAATTTGCAACTTACTGATGTAGTACATAAAATTCAATGTTTGAATTGTGACAAATGTTATGTTGGTCAAACTGGTAGATTACGTTTTACTAGAATTAAAGAACACGATGATAATTTTAGACAAAATCCAAAAAAATATAAAGTCATAGCTAAAAACCAGGTTGAAACTGGACATTTAATTGATTGGGAAAATATTACAGTGTTACATCATGAACCTAATGAATTGAAAAGATTAATAGCAGAAATGTTTTTTATTAACAAAATATTAATAATTACTTAAATATAATTTCAGATCTTGATAATTGAGTATCCCCATGCAAGAACAAGACATAGATTTTTCTAGCGCGGTGGCGTTGGCCCCTGACGACTAAAAATCGAAATACGAAATTTTGAATTTTAAAACATAGATTATTGTAGATAATTATATTCCGCATCTTTTTTTCCTTTGCAAAAAGATCATATCTTTTTTAGTTTTTTAAAAAATTGCAGAAAACTCTTCTTTTTTTTTAAGTCAATTTTTAATCCGATTTTTGTCTTCAACTCGTGCTCAAATCCACAGTTTTTGGAATTTCTTTATAAAATTTGTAGGAAGCATTCCTAATAGTGTTCTTGTTATGACGGTTAGCGATAAAAATTTTCAGCTTTATTCATAACAATATCAAAAATTATTTTCTACGCTATTGCATAATTCGTTCCAGAAAACGTTTGAGCGTTTCGTTTATCGAGGAAAGTTTGAGCAATCAAAAACTTCCTGCGGAGAAGTTGTTCAAAAATGTACAAAGAAGTTTTCTGCGAAAGATTTTTTCAAATAAATCAATAGGTAAAAAACTGTGAACGCTAAACTTTAAGCGCGCGACTGATCTTCTATGCGTGGATTATGCCGAGTCGGAACGTCTTTTCTTATACGGCGGTGCGATGAACTCGAAATGTAATATACTAATATAGGAAGATTATTTAAGTGTAAGATGACCTTCAAACGCCCTTCAGGCTTTTTTAACCCATACGTAGCCAAAACATTGCAGTTTTCTGCTAAAACAAAATACATCATTTCTATTCTGAGTACCGAATTGTGCGCATCGTATGCGTATTGCGAGTTTTAGCTTCAGTGAAAATAAAATTTATTATTTATAATAATGAAATTATTATCGAAATGAATTTTCAAATTTCTATAATGAAAAGCGAATCTCAAGGTTCTGGTAGAGGAAGAAACGAACAACTAATGGAGAAGCGTGGGATAGAAATGTTAAGAAAACATGCAGAAATAGAGTACTTATAATATTTAGTTTTTTTCTCTTTCGATAGACGCTGAAAAAAATGAGGTTCCCGTTTTTTATATTTTGAACTTCTGCACAGATATCGTGATAAAAGCGTGTTTTGGTAATAATTTCAATAATAATTCCGGAATAAGGCTTTTCAAAACCAAATTTTTTAACCCAGGGCGAAGAGTAGGTCTCTACTTCTAATTATATAAATTTTCTTATAAACATAACTATTCGATAAATAAATAAAGATTTAACATACTTTATGTTAATTGAAGTATTATTATTATTCATATTTAAGCCTGACTCTCTATAACCCGCCTAAACGTCAAGACGTTCCGACTCGGCATAATACACGCATAGAAGATCAGTCGCGCGCTTAAAGTTTAGCGTTCACAGTTTTTTACCTATTAATTTATTTGAAAAAAGCCTTTGCAGAAAACTTCTCTGTCCTTTTAGAACAACTTCTCCACAGGAAGCTTTTGATTGCTCAAACTTTCTTCGATAAACGAAACGCTCAAACGTTTTGTGGAACGAATTATGCAATAGCACAGAAAATAATTTTTTATATTGTTATGAATAAAGTTTAAGTTTTTTATCGCTAACCGTTATAACAAGAACACTATTAGGAATGCTTCCAACAAATTTTATAAAGAAATTCCAAAAACTGTGGATTTGAGCACGAGTTGAAGACAAAAATCGGATTAAAAATTGACTAAAAAAAAAGAAGAGTTTTCTGCAGTTTTTTAAAAATCTAAAAAAAAGATATGATCTTCTTGCAAAAGAAAAAAAGAAGCGGAATATAATTATCTACAATAATCTATGTTTTAAAATTCAAAATTTCGTATTTCGATTTTTTAGTCGTCAGGGGCCAACGCCACCGCGCTACAAAAATCAATGTCTTGTTCTTGCATGGGGACACTCAATTGTAGTCCAATTGTATAATATAATCTTGGATTATTTAATTTAGAAAATTAATAAAATTTGAATTTTGTAACTAATTAAATAAAAAGAATATAAAATTAATATTTGAAAATTTTAAACAATTTAATTATATTGTTTTTGTAATCTTATCTATCTTTTAATTTAACAAAAACAAATTTAACCAAATTTCACTATTTTTTAAATTAACAACAATAGATAACTCATATTTCTAACAGTTGATCTTCTAGAAAAATTTTTTTTCTCAAATTGCTGAATTTTTTACTTAATTTTTTATATTTGTGTAATTTTTAATGATTGTTAATAATCTTTTATTCTTTTTGTTTAATTTTAGCTATTAGAATTATTTGGAAATTTTATAACCTTTTTATATAAATTGATGATACGGCATTGCTATTTCTGTCTTTGTTAACGTTTCTCTTTCCCTTTTTCTTGTTTGAAAAATGGAGCAAAACGACAGTTTTGTCCCAGCTTTTTCACAATGTTTTTTATAAAATTATTATTTTTAATTACAATTTTGGAACATATTATTGAAATTTAAGAACCAACATAGAGTTGAAAATTTTAACAAAAATGTAACCTGAAAGGAAGATAACCTAAAGGCAAATATATCAATTCCATTCATAACCTCACTTTTTCACTTTTTTGTTACACTTTTATTTAAAAAAATTTTTATATAAATTTTCCCCACAATTTTCTTTATAGAACAGTGGGGAAAGGAGAATTTGGAACTGTTTATGCTTCATGATGATGTTTAGAAACTTCTCTTTTTAATAACTTTATCCTGATGAGGAAAACTATATGTTTTCGAAACGTCGATGAATTGAAATAAAGGATCCAACAAATGAATTCTTTTTTGTCTGAAGTATGTCATTTTTACCATCTCGAAAATTAAATTTTTATAAATTATATCACTCAGCAAATGACATCGCTTACCAACATATTTTCTAACCTAAGTAATAAAGAAACAAAATATGGTTAATTGTTGTAAAAAATTGGAAATATCATTGTAAATCTTTGTAATTTGGATTACTTCTGGTGAGTATGCATTACGAATTAGTCACTCACAGAGTAAAAGACGCACTGAGACGTGCAAAACAAGTAGACGAAGGTCGAAAGTCTGATGGACTGTCGCAACAAAAGAAAAAAAAGACCATAATAAAACAAAATAGAAAAACTCTTGATAAACCAAACTAAAAAAACTGTTTGCAGGTCTCAATTTTTCGTGTACGTACTCCAACAAAGATGTCCTGATCGTAAAATCTTGAAATATATGTCAATTATTAAATTTTATTGTTCAAAGTGGAAATGTCATTACAACCTGCACTGATTGAAATATGTTGCATAACGATTTCTTTCATGGCTCACTGTACCCGCTTAGTCGGTTACAGTGGGCCAATTTACACAATTTTTTTTTAAATCTAGACAAATATCTTAATGTAATTTTTCGGAAACAAGAAAATTATTTTCATGACCGCAAATAGTGATAACTTTAAACTAACTTTCATTTGATTTTCATAAAACATTGGTTTAAGAATAAAAAAATAAAACTTGGGAGCCTAGTGTAACTAGCTCCCCGAGTCCATCTATTTACTCTTGCCAGGCAGCCCATCGTGTGTGCCGTCCTTGCAGTTATCGCAACATGTAGGGGTTCTTCATAGAGCATGAATCATATCACCGTTGTGGGCGCAGTCCTTATTGCTCCCGTCAAGCCCCTAAACACTAGCATTTGTAACAGTCGCAGCCTGTCCAGCATCGTTTCAAGTTCCGTCCGTGGCCACCAGACCACGGCCTCATATAGGAGCCTTGGTTTAAGGACAGCAGAGTAGAGCCATATAAGCATTTTAGGCCCTAGACCCCACGTCAACTCAAAGGCTCTCCTGCACATCAAAAAAGTCATGACAAACATTCTGCATTGGGTCTCCAGGGTCTTCGCCCAGTTCAGTTTACTATCTAGAATTATTCTCAGATATTTAACTGAATCTGAAAACGTCAGCCTCCCACCACAGAATAAAAGAGCGTCAACGATGTGCAGCGCCGAACTTGTAAGACCCATCAACGTTTCCAGATGAGCCCCCCTGACTAAGATTCGAAAGTCATCTGCATGGCCCTGGATAAAGAACCCCTCTTTATTTAGCCTACGGAGGAGGCCCTCCATTACAATGCACCACAGGAGGGGTGACAGGTCACCCCCCTGTGGGCAACCCCGTGGCACTATTCCCTAACAAACCCTTCACCCCATCCGATTTCAAGTCTCCACCGGCGTAGCAGGCTTCCTATCCAGCTTACTATCTGGTCTGGCACGCCACACTTCAAAGCCTCTCGATAGATGACTTCTGGAGGAGTATTGCTGAAGGTACCCTATATATCCAAGAAAGTGCCCACAGCATATCCCTTTTGTTCCAGCTGCTCCAACAATTTTGCCACGAAGTATGGAACGCTGTTTCTACATAGCAGCTTGCCTGAAAAGCATGCTGCCCTCTGTGCAGCGGAGTGGTTAAAAGCACCTCATCCCTGATATATCTCTCGACCAGCTTGTTCAACGTCTTCAAGATAAAAGACGTTAAGCTGTTCGGCCGGAAATCTTTTGCAGCAGTGTAACATTTCTTCCCAGGTTTGGGAATGAAGGCCACTCCATCCTTCCATGCCGATGGCACGTGTTTTAGGGCAAGCATTGTCAGTGGAGGGACGACAAAATCCATTTATTTTTGTAAAAACACTGGATAGACGCCACCCGCCCCTGGTGATTTAGAGGTACAGAACGACTCTACGGCTCATTCCACCTTTTTGTTATCAACGACCTTAGCGGCGCATTTCCAATCGGCCTTCTCCATCTCTTAGCCACAGCTTTCCTCCTTTTCGTCAGTTCGAATTCGCTGAAAACCCGGGAAGTGAACTTCCATCAGCTTATTCAGCGTTGCTTCTTTATCTTCGGCCAACTCACCATTATGGAGCCTTATTAGCCCGAGGCAAGCTTCCCGGTTTTTCGCCAAGATCTTGTGGAGCCTCCTCATCGGAGACTCTGCAGCCCACTACCTTGATCATCAGTTCATCCGAGCATGAAGTCAAATCGAGAACCTCACTCCTGTTTTTAATCTGAAAGGTGAGAGTATCACCCCGATTCAGAATCTCCAGCTCAGTGCCCGTTAGGTATTCAATTCAATCTGTTATTCTGTCATTGACGCTTGTGCTTCCCCACACCGTATGGTGAGAGTTTGCATCGCAGCCCAACAGCAGAGGAATCCTGTTCTCCTGGCTGTGTCGGGGAGGAGGGGGTCCAGGGTGCCCACCAGTTCCCTTTTCCTTTTTTCCCGGTGTTTTCCCTGACTTTTCCCTGTCTTTTACTGGTTTTCCCTGTCTCTTTTAAAGCTCACTTTTCGCAATGTTAATGGTAAATCGAGATATTGTGAGTGATGAAAACAAAATTTCGGTTATTATTTTAGGAAGGAAAGGCATCTGGATGAATAATAGTACAGAACAGAGATTTAAACATTTTTAATCATACAATCTTTGGTTTCTCATTCAGTCAAATCAAAGCTGTTTTAGGTGCATAAAAATTGTAAGAATCTCATTTCTACTTTAGTTTCTTGATCTTTGTTTCATCTTGGATTCTTTTTGAAGCAAGAGATCAGAGCTTACTTAAGTTCTAAAAATTATTGTTGCGGGCTAAATATGGAGCTAAGAAACAACTCTAAGCGCAACGGTTGTCGATTTTCCCTGTGTTTTCCCTGTGACTTCCTCATAAAAAAAATCCCTGTTTTCCCTGTTTTTTCAGAATGTGGGTACCCTGGGGTCCCTCAGCATCGCCTGGGAAATAAACCAAGGCAATAACCACCTCTAGCCTTTCTCCGCTTTTGCCCCTGAGTCTCACCTTCATAACAGTGAGATTCCTGGAGCAGAACTTAGGCACCAAGATCGCATCCATTCCCTTGATGGCTCTGCATGCCTTTGACGTTTTTTCGCGCGATACCTTATATATGGTGCCACACTCTGACAAGCCACTAATCCTTTCCCTGTGTAAACATGGCTCTTGGATTAGGGCAAGCCCTGTCTGTACCACTGAAACGCGTCTAGTTAGATCAGCTGAAGCCCCTTTGCTGTGGTGCAAATTAATCTGCATCATGGGGATTCCCGTCTCAGCCATTGAAAGGCTAATTCGGGGCACCTCCGGATATTGCTGGTCTCCCTACATATCCCCTTTGGGTCCCCAGGAAGGTAACCCTGCCCACCACCAGATGGGGTCGGTAATCCAGAGACGCAAGGGCTAAAATTGAGGATTCGGGAAGACCAAAAACTATAATCCAGCCTCTCCCCTTCGGCCTAGATCCATGCCTGTCGGAATACACTTTCTAGGAATCGGTTCGTAGAGTCAAGTTCTGCAAGCTCAGGCGCCTTAGAACGGTCGTCGGATTCTCATGGGTGCCGGGAATCAGTACGGTCGCTCTGCGGTACCTTTGCAGACACTCCGTCCTCTTGAACTCCAGGTTTAGTCCTTCTTAAAGCCTAAACGTTGGAGTTCTTTCTATGATCTAGTCTTGCGACCAGATGTCTGCGACCTCCACTACGATGGCCCCTAGCCTGATGAAGATATTGCTAAATCTGGGGGGGGGGCGCCCCTCACGGGGTAAAGCGTCAATATCTTTAGAGGTTTTCTCCCTCCGCCTGTCCAACTCCTCGATAGCAGTTTGACATGTTTCCGGATAACCCGACCCAACGACATCTCTTACCAGGGCGTTGTTAGCCACCTTCATGAAAGTGACGCCCTGTGTTTCCTGGGCCTTGTGCCGTTTCAGCTCCCTGTTTGCAGGAGTTTCTCTGGAGTCCTTCTTCCGCTTGCCTATAGGATAAGCCTGAGGAATTACTCCAGGTGAAGTTTCCGCAGCCCTGTCCCCTGTGGGGTGCCTTGGCTGCTGTTTGCGAGCCGCGCTTTGCGGTCTCTCTTTCATCGTGCTCCGGTTCGTTGCCTCTTCCTTACAGACTCCCGTTAGCTGCACTTCAAGATTGTCGCCATCATTATCAGAAGTTCGCACTCCTTCTGGTCGATTGCCTCCTAAGGTGCTTTCCGCTTTTGGCGGTGGGTTAAAAGAAGGTCTCGGAACGGGCCCTTCATTGTTTTTGTTTTGTTTTATTTTTAGTGTGCTCATTGCACATATTTTAATACTAGCACCCACCCCTTCCTACTCTGGAGGAAATACGTCTCGTCGATGATAATATACATATATAAAGATTTAAAAGACCTCAAACAAATAATTAACTTATTATAACACCTCATGGGACAAGATAGAGTTACTGCAATCAGGAAATTGCTTCCGGTACTGTGTTACCACTTGTAGTAAATATTGTTTCTGATTTTCGTCTCAACTAAGAAGGGAATTACAGTCAGATATCAATTTTACAAATATCAACTATGTTTGTTAACTTGCACTATGAATTACTTTATTCAGTAAAAAGTGGGTGAAAGTTAAAAATTTCATAAGAAGCCGCAACTATCTAGCATTAATAAAGAAGAAGATAGTTACAAACAATAATCATTTGTTTAAATAATTATTTTCGCTAAATTGCATTAATTATTAACTCCCTACAAGTTGCGAGTAGGAAAATAGTTCAAAATTTCAGAAAAATTGCAACTTTCTGATATTATTCAAATTGAATTTCATTAACAATAATAATAAATTATTTTACCAATCAATTTTGTTAACTTGAATTAATTATTTACCTTCCTCTAATTGAAAATTAGACAAAAAGTTGAAATTAAAAAAATATATAATTTTCTACCATTACGCTAAAAGAATATTATTAACAATAATAATACATTGTTTAAATAATTATGTTTGTCAATATTAATTAGGTGTGACATCACTCTTAATTCAATATTTGACAAAAAGTGGACCATTTTTTAAAAACCGCGACTTTCTAACTCTATTCTAAGAGAAAAATGCTGAAAACAATAACAAATTGTTTAAACAATTTATGTATTGTTTAAAAAACTATTTTTAATTAAATATCTGGAACTGAGGAGGACCCCTATCCAAGGTCGAAACGTTTGTCAATTCAGACATCTTTAAAAAAACAGTAAAGATGTCACTGAACACAATTTGTAATACAGAATTTTATATTGTTCATGATTTGAGCCGGGGGCTTCGCTCCTTGCACCCCCACCAGGGCTTCGCTCTTGACCCTCCACGCTGCTTTTTGCATCTCCTAGCACTTTATTTAATTCTAGCATAACAAAAAATATCTTCCATATAAATGATCTAAGGTCATTCAATTTATAAATTTAGGTAAGGGAATCTAATAAATACCTAATAAATCATTCAAATATGACTCTTTCGTCACAAAACTTCTTAATCTACTGCATACTTTTTAAAGTTTCTTTCGCGTTTTTCCCCGAGTGTTCAAACGTAAAAACCAAGTATTTTTTTCGAAGTGAGGCCAGTGAAGCGGTCTTATAGTCGAGACCGGTAATATAGTTGACTGAAGTGTAAAAAGTTATTTTGTGAAAAATATCATTTTGGAACCCTAAAACATTACACTGTTAAAAAAGTTACATTAAAAATGACATTCGACTGAAAATTTAATCTATCGGGCCATCATAAATGAAAGTAGTGAATTAGCAAGACCACAATGTTAATTTGCATCGTATAGAAAATTGTTCTAGAATTGAAAAAGGAAAATTTTGGGTATTTTGTTATAATCCTCAATTTTAATACTTGTAGCAGAAAAGACCTCTCAGGCTAAGAAGCACCAATAAAAGAAAAATGTATTACCTGCCAAAAGCGTCTGAGTGTCAAGATATCTTCTAAAAGTTGGTCCGGTTCCTGAGTAGGACTCTGACGCTCACGGCAGAAGTAATCCAAACAATTGCAGTAAACACGTTCACGTAAAACGTTTTTACTCAAGGACCTAGAAAATAAAAACGAATTTATTCAATCACTTCTGAAACAGATTCTGTCTTGCTTAAAAATGCTGTTATTCAAAAATGTGTAATACCTTGGCAGTGTGTCACCTTGAAGTAAGATCAGCCCACAGGAGAGAAGTTTAAATCGTACTCCTACAGCTGCGACGTGACGATTTAAGTGAGGTTCGTGTTTCTGGGCACCAACCGTCATCGGTAACGAACGATGCAGTAACATTGCGATCATCTCCACAGTTTCTTGGCAACAATACTTGGCTGTTTCTATGAGTTCTAGTACAAAAGTAACCCAGAGTTCGTGCGCTTTCACATCAGGTGGATTGGGCCCAAGCTTACAACCTTCATATACTGCCAGAGGGCTTACCTCTTCCTCTTCCTGGGAAAAGAGACCCATTCTTTTATCTACAGTATACTGCCAAGCTGAAAGCATTTCCTGCAGGAAACACAGTTTCAGATCTGGACGTGTCGTAAAAATCCATTGCCAGCAATCAATTGCCGTGGACATTGCAGTATCCGTGAATAACTCGACGTGCGACCAAGCAACTGTATGCAACAAAGGTCTATGTGTTCCTAAAAGAAAAAGAAAAAAACATTAAAATTGGTATATTTCCTTTTCGATGCGAATCGTTGTCAAGGTTTTCTATGAAGACCTGGAACAGAAATCAGAAGGGAGGTTGCTCGCCAAAGAGCACCTCGGTGCTGTTTATCATTTCCTTCGTGACAAGCCCGTGAAACTGCATCAATCAGTCGGTCGGCAACTGCATTTCGACTTGCTTCATTTGTGTTTTCTGGAGATGGCGATTCGCTCCGAGCAAGATTAAGCATTCCTGCAACTTCTCCGGCGTACCAGGAGCGCGTCGACATCATTGAAAGAAGCCAGGAACTTGCACCCTTTGCTCGACATCGCTTATCCATGGAATTAGTCTGCAAATTATATAAATGCCTCAGAACAGGCCTACCCAGGTTGCAAAAAATCTTCCTTTTTCTCACGATGTTGCTCACTTCAACTATGGCTGATCCTCAATCATACAGCGCTAAAGAGTGAGTGACATCTTGAAAAGAATGCAGATTTTCGTCAACCTGGGTATCTCTTCTTTAAAAACACTCTTATGACTTTGGGGTCATCCGTAAATTACGCAACATATTGGGGGAAAATTGTGTTACGTAATTTATTAATAGCTCCTTTAGGATATAATATATCCGATTCGTAAGCAGTAGGGCCAGTACACGTCAGAAATATCAGAATCTGCAAGCTGTCGTTCGATTTTAATGAAACTTGGTAAAATTATAGTGCTATACAGGGTGTCCCAGACTCAAGTGTCCGGACTTATATAGCTGTACAAAAATGAAGAAAATAAATCGATAATGCCTTTTCCAAAAATCAGTTGAAGTATTAGTTTTTGAGTTATAAAATATTTAGACTGGACCAATCAGTAACACGATATAAACAGACGTGCGTGTGTGATACCCTGTATAAGAGACATTTTGGGTCCGAAGGATTTTTTTAAATTTCAATATTTTGAGTTACGCCATATTGAATTTTTGGGTGGGATTTTTTTAAATGATCGACATTTCTGGAACTGTTTATTGAATTTTGATAAAATTTGGAGGTATCAGAGATGAAATTATACATTTTTAAATTAAAAGACTTTAAATACAAAATTTCCAAATTTTGACTGAAAAAAGTCCAAACAATTCTTTGATTCAATTTTTCGTGGAATACTCCCACATTATTTTTTTTGTTTTTTAATCGGGATATGAAGATACCTCATGAAATAACCTTTCATTGAAAAAAATGGATGGAGACTCTTCTGGTTCCAGAGATATCGTCATTTTAATAAGGGATCAGACCCACACTACGTAACGTGTTTTTCTTTTGTTTATATCGTTATGCCCTTTTTGACTAAACAGTCCCACCATTCACAAATGATAGAAGCTGCAAATTTTGGTTTAATTTGTTTTGAATTTTGGTTTGAAACTTAGAGGTGCATGGAATAAAAAAAATTCTTGACTTTTAATGATAACACCGAATATTACAGATTGCTTATTTGTAAAGGTTAGTTCGGAATTAATATTACTTACTTTTATCGACAAAGTGATACTTAATCACAAAAATATGTCTCCCGATTTTATTTGTTGATGTTAGAAAAAAATTATGTAAACAGATTCCCAGTGTGGAAGTTTGAAGTGGGAAAAAATGTTCTCTCCAGTTATATGTTATCTCCAGTTATATTGCCAGTAAAGTTTAGTGTCAAAAATATATTATTTAATATTATTTATTCAATTTATAAACAAATGATCACGGTAAATATTTACAGGCATAACATCATGTCACTGCTAACACTCGCTGATAATTGTTTATATAATTAGTTTCTAGAATTAACAAATCATATTGGGAGACATGTCTATGTTCAAGTATCACTTTTTCGAGCAAAGTTATATTAATGACAAAATATCTGTCACAAATGAGCAATCTATAATTTTGAACCATTTTTTTTTTTCACTTCAAGCACCCCTAAGTATTACCCCCAAGCCTCGATGAGCATGGAAATAATTTTTCCAAGAAGATAAAATAAAATCTGCAGCTTCTATCGTTTGCGAGTGGCGACACTGACAGCGCAGCGCAGCGAATGGTCTCACTAACATACGATATCTCCGAAACCAGAAGAGTCTTCATCAATTTTTGTTTGAAAAGAAAGGTGACTTTATAAGAATCTTTATATCCTAATTTAACAAAAATTAAAAGGGGGGATTTCAAGAACAATTGAATGAAATATTTTATGGACTTTTTTTCGAGCAAAATTTCAAAAAATTGTATTTGAAATTTTATAGTTTGAAAATATATAATTTTATCTCATATACTCATATATGGCGTAAGTTTCGTAGTCTGGAAAAGATTTAAAAAATCCTTAGAGCGTCAAATATTTCTTACATATCAATAATATTTCACTAACATAAGTTTCATTAATATCGAACGACCACCTTCAGATTCTGATATTCCTGACATGTAGTGGCGCAGTAAATAATTTTCATTTTTTACTTTCACATCTTAACTAGAGCGTAACGCGACAATTACTTAAATATCCAAATCATCTTACAATCGCAGAATTTGTCGTAGGGAGTGCCAAGTCAACAAATTCAAGTATAGAATCAGCGGCCATTGCGTAACCAGCATAGGGCCACGTTCCAGCGGAAGGAATACGATTAATATATTCTTGTAAATGCGAACGGGTAGCCTGAGGCGCCCATTTCATTGCTTCCTGAACAATCTCTTTACACCTTGCAGTAAAATCCTTTACTATAATCTACAAGGAATTGGAATAATTATTGAGAAAACTCGCAAACAACCGAGAATATTACTGACTTAGACTCTGAGAAAAGAGATTTTAATTTTTAAAAGACCATACCTCTCTCGCATCAACAGTTTCTATCAACTGAATACTATAAGGGGTCCCAGGTATTTGCAGCTCAGGTGTTTCCTCATTAGGATCGAGGTGAAGAGAATAAGATAGGACCTACACATCAAGTTTTTAATAAAATGTAAGTATTCAAACAGTCCCAGATAATTAATTACTTTTTCTTCGTCCCCTAGCCAAAAGTATGTCTTCCCGGCCGCATTTCTGTCCAGGAACAGTGACTTTTGCAGCCCGCTAGAGTTAACGCGATCTCTAATTGGCTGCGAAATTTCTGTGGTTCGCTGACGTAGTAACCTGGCGTAGAAACGCTCTGTATTGTGTTATTGAATACTTAGTCTCTGAAAAATATTTCTTTTGGCAGGTGAATGAAAAAAGAGAGCGTCGGTGTGTTCAACCTCAATACGAGGAAGAAGTATTACGAAAAAATATATAATAAAAAAGATGTGTTTTGATACCCGCCCTGATCAGCAAAACCTCGGCTCCGCCTCGGCTTTGCGAAAGTCGGGCGGGCGACCGAATCCCAAGCAGCCGCTTAAGTGATCGAGAGCAGCAGCGGCGCTACGCGAGGTGGCCGGAAGCACGTGCTGATGCAGGCTACAAAAGAAAAAGCAGCCGACAACGCATTTTATTAATTAACTTTAATTATTAAATGTACTTTCGGCTAGGGATGAAGAAAAATAGTATACGACACATTCTGGCCTTGGGTCGTAATATACTATTGATTACTGACTGATTCTTACCAGTAAAATATCCAACATAGTCCATAGGACCTTACAATTCCAAAGAAGATGTGGGAATGCATCCACCAGTGCACTCAGGTATTTATCAGCGACTCGTCGAATTTGCTTATGAATATGATTGAAATAAACCAAAAGAAATTTGGCGTGATTCTCCAATTGCTGTTCGCGTATTTCATCTTTCGGTTTTCGCTGCATGACGTCCTTAAATTTGGTAAAAACAGCATCACCGACGCTGCAAATGCATTGCCACATACCACTTTTGTCTTTCAACAAAGCAGTATCACTGAGATACTCCATAATTGGCTGTAAACTTGGTTCATGACTATTTTCCACCCTGAGTGTTTCTAGCCAGTAAACGGATAATAAGTACGTGCACTGAGCAAATTGTAGTTTGGCAACGTAAGGAGTAACATCGCTTGATCTGTAAACAAATATTAAATACAATTTTTCTCAAATATTTATTATACTTTAATATTACATTTTTCCAAATAAAACTAAATTTTAAATTAATTATCTAACCTGCTGCTCATCTTGAGTATTTGGTTTCGTAATTCCTGGAGCTCGTTCTGTGAAACGCTATCATTTCTGACAACGGAAGTAAATTGAAGTTCACGCATCTCGACTCGCGAGCTGATTTGAAATACAAGATAGGGAGATTTCACAGCGATTTCTTTAATACCTTCGTACCAATCACGAGGCCATATTCTGCTTGAGGAATCTGATACAAATCCCATAACGACACAGTACAACCAGAAATCCTTGAAAATCTTCAACATTCGAGGACGAGGATTTCGAATGGGAGGTAAACGACGAACTAAAATTGCTATTACTGGTATTAGAACACCCATACCGCCAGCACTATTTGACGTTTTCTGTAAATAAATTATTTTAATTCTAGTAGATATTTTTATTAAAGCATAAACCTTACAGATCCTACTGCATTTGCGATGATTTCAACTTGAATCTGTATGTTTATATTCACTTCAAATATAATTTTTGTGGTTTTAAAAACATTAAGAGGTGTTGCTTACTCGACTTCTGAGTCTATACTGGATTTCAAGATTTCAGAGATTTCAAAGATTCTGAAAGATTTCACAAAGATTTTATAATTTCACACAATTTCACACTAGACTTCAAAAGTGATCAACCCCTCAAGCACTGAGTTTGCATTTACCTAATTGTTTAAATTTGAATTCAACATTGCTAAATTCTATTCTGAAAAGCTTGTACAAGATAATTTTTGAAAAATTTATGTCGCGGTGGTGAGGCGTAAATAAAAAACATCTTGTGTTTTTTTTAATTTCGAGGTACGTAAAGTCAAAGTGAGTATTCCGGCGAATTTGGATAAAAACGCGAGATATGCGGGAAGTGGCGATGGACAAAATGGCGATCGTAATTAAATCGTGGTCGTTGGAAGAGAAGGTGCCCGGGGGGGGGGGGGGGCAACAGAGGAAATTCGGAATGACGTCGGTGTTAGAAACGAGGGAAGATTGGCGAAACATAATAAGTGTCGGTACCCGCAAGTGTGTGGCATTATATGAATACGAACGTGAACAATTCCTAACGGACTATGTAAATAATGAACGTGGATCGTTAGCTGATCGAAGTCGATATCATTCGACGAACTATTTAGATTTTGAAACGCAATCGCGAGCGGACGATTCAAGAGGACAGAGAGAGACTTTGAATTTAACCTTCAAAGAAATTAGTTAAGTTACGGACTCGGAAGGGAAGACGCATTGGGGCGAGAAAATCAACATTGGTGCGATGTGCTGAATGATTTTCGAGGACAATCAGCACTGTGCCCACGCTTGCGTTAACACCAAACACGAGTAACGTGCGGCGTGATACCGAATAATAATCAGAATTTCGGAATTATTCATGGGCAAATGGAGGCGGTACGTCGAGAAATGTATTTCGATCACGAAGAAGGACAGACAGGGGAAAATTTACGTACTGGATCCGAAATTAAAATTCGTGAGTGTCGCAATGCAATGCGAATCGAACCGAGTTTCTTCATCATCAAGAATATTATAAAAACATGTTCGAATTTAGAAACCACGGAAATCGACCACACGGTATCGACAATCGTCAGGACAACCGAACAGGAGGACGTGATAATGTTAGCTCAGGGGAAATAGTCAATGATTTATTGGCAAACCTCGTGTGGCAGAAATTTGTCTTGAGGAAATTGAAGAAATTCCAACACTTATCAGGTTGGAGTCATCGAAGTTACTACAGGCAGCGATATCTGGTTTAATAGATACGGCTCGTGGATGGTGGTCTGCTTTTATCGGACAGAGAATAAAAAGCAGAACGAGAATACGATGCCGTACGTGATGGATAAGATGTATCACTGCCGAAAGTTGAATTTGGACTTTGTGAAAAGAAAGAAACAATCCTCTCTCGAAGATGGTCACGGGATTTATATCTACAATGGAGTTCGTGCAAACATGTGACCCGATGATCAGAAGAAAACAGCCTTCGTAACATCAAATGACACAAGCGAGTTAACTCGCATGATATTTGGTTTCACGAATGCACCATACGAATTTGGCCGTTTGATGAGTAAAGCCTTAGGTGAACTGAAGAACAAGGTGGCGTTGTCTTATGTCGACGATGTTGCAATTCCGACAAAATAACTTGCTGACCTAATGGAACGATTAGACAAGGTGTTAGAGGCATTAGAGAAAGCTGGTCAATTATCTAAGACAGTGGTCTTCAGAGTGGAGAAATATCATGATTTGATTGTCACGGAACAGATGTCTCGTTTCCACCACCACGAGTTTCTCATCCGCTGTAAGCGTTCAGGAAGGTGGTTACTCTCGCGTGACAGAGTCGGGACTTCAGCACTCGAGTAGTACTTACATACAGAATGTAACACCTGTCGATTCATTGGGCTTACAGGATGTTTTCGACATTTTGTGCCAGGATTCGCTGCGCAGGGTGAACCTCTAACAAGATTGACTCAGGCAGGAGTTCCCTATTAGTGGAAAGAAAAAGAAGGGCAGGCGTTCAAGAATCTGAAACAGGATTTGTTGACTGACCCGGTGCTGGCCCTCTACAGCAGTGATCGGCACGCTCTTGACCAAGTTAGGCTACCCTGACCGGCCTTACCAACGACCTACTTTCTCGTCAGGTACCTGCGAGCTTGGGCAGACCGACCCTTCCCTCAGGGATCCTTTGTTGGAAAGTAGAACAAATTGACAAAATTCAAAAATCGTTTATTTTGCTATTAGCGATTTGAAAGTGATATTTTTGGAATCTGTGTCATTTGCTTATAAAGTTTGAAAATTTTAGGAGTAATAAGTATCGAAACGAAATAAATCCTGAGTTGTATTTCAATAGAATTCATGATCATTCCTCATATACGATTGTGAGAATATCAGCACAATAACCGAGTGGGAAATAATTACAGAAAATGCTTAAAAGATAATATGAGACGAGACGTTCATGAAGTTTCCTAACAGAGACACCACTTCAGATTGAGAATCTTCATTGAAAAAATCAAACAAATTAATGAACAATGATCAATTCACAATTTATAAATTTATTTATGAAACTTTATTATAAATAACATCAATAATAATACTATGGGTATATGGGGCCCACTGAAAAAGTCGAAGTTTTCTGATCTAAGTTGAACTTAGGCAAAGTGTTGTGCTATTGGATAGTAGTATATGGGGAACAAATTTTGTCATTCGGATAAGTATTTACCGAGGGGGAGGGGGTAAAAGTTTTGGGATTTTCGTGGATATCGTCTATTTCGGCAATTTTTAACTCTCCTAATAGCGATGAAAAAAATTTTGTCTAGTACAGTTTCGATAGGGGTTTTCACGCCCTTTCGATTGGTGCTACGCATTTTATCGAAAAATAAACATTTGACCTTCAAAAATGAAGGTCAAAAATAAATTTCACTTTTTTTGGTCGTCTCAGATTTTTCGATGGCTATTGTCCTAGGCGTAGACGGTGGCACTGCTTGAGACCCGATGCCTCGCCCGGAAAATTGACTTTCGTCACGGTAATAAAGATCGAATACATTCCAAAGGAAAAAGTACAAACTTTAACAACAATAAATAATGTAAATGTGAAAGTAAAGCGATTTTGTTATTTAATTTTTTAGAATAATATTCAGCTTTATTACAACCTTCTATGTCAATTAGAAGCTGAGAACGTGACTCTGTTTGTTATTGTTTATAGGTGAATAAGTTATTATTTTACCTGAAAGTTGTTGACGCCAATTTGTTACACAAGACTTACACTATTGATGTTCTCATTTTGAGAACATCTTCTTTTAAATTGCTGCAGATAGAACAGGTGAAAGGAAAAATGAAAAAGAAACATGAAAAATGCGCATAACTTGGTAAATATAAACATTAGAATAAAATATTACACAGTAATGTGGGAGTAAACCTACTGGGGCGCATTTTTTCTCTCTTGATAATTTTCGAAAATATGACTTCCTGGACATAAAAACAGCTTTTGATTGTTCTCGTATTTTTTAATCGATGTTTTCTCGAAATGTATCAATTTTATCAAAAAATGATATAGGAATGAAAATATCCATCTTTTGAAGCAGAACAACTTTTGTTTGAAACTTTTTCCTGTAAAATCAATATTAAGAAATTTCACCTGAATTTCCGGCAACTTTGAAGGTGATTTATAGCACCTTTACATCAACTCGGGTGACTCAAAATTCGCATGTGCTATTAATATGTCATCTTCTACATGTACACAAATTTTCAAGCTATTCCGAGTCACATTAATTCACCATGAAAATTTGCACCTTTGCCAGGTCGCCACCACTCACCTCTTCCACTCAGACCTGCAAGTCACGCATCTTTATGTTCCTTATCGTAAGTCGAACCCATCTGGCACACAATATACCTCTTTTCTATCATTACATCATTTTTGTCATGAGCTCTTGGTCTATAAGGACAACCGCAGGATTTCGCCGGGAGCGGGTGCTAATCTAAAAAAATTGCACCCGCTCCCAGCGAAATCGCGGTAAAATTTCAGCTGTAACCACGTCTCACGACCGTGAGATGGGTGGTTACAGTCTGCGCGAACTCAATACGATGATCCGGCGAAAGTCTCGTGCACCCCGAGGACACGGAGCGACCCAAGGACGACCGCCTTCTGCATTCTCCCTGCAAGTGTCTGAGCATTTTGTTGACACGCAGGGATGCTTTTCAGGCTATTAACAAGTGAAACCTTGGCACCTCCAAGAGCGCCAATGATCAGGACGATTAGCTTAACAGAATATTCCGGGTATAACCGTCGCAACTCCCTCATAAGGTCTTTATACCTTTCTTTCTTTTCTTTCTCCTTCGCTGTGACGTTTTGGTCCACTGGTGCCGAAAATTCGATAACGAACATGGATCGTTTCTCGAAGTCAAGAAGAACCATGTCAGGCCTCGAGTGCGCAACAGAAACAATTGTCGAGAATATGAAGTTCCAATATATGCGACACTTCTCATTCTCGACAATTGACTCTATTTCTCTAGGGGCGTTCAGCGGAGACGTATTTGGGCAAATGCCGTAAGAGTGACAGAGATGGTAATAAAGCACTCTCAGTGCCGCATTGCGCCTTTGGATGTAGGTTGTTCCCGCATGAGCTGGACAACTAGATTGTATGTGTCCTAGATGCTCGGGGTGTTCATGACACGCTCTGCAGCTATCATCGGGAATATCTTGGCTCAAAATGTGGCGACGGTATGCTAGAGTGGAAATGACACCATCTTGACATGCCAAAATGAAGCCCTCTGTGCCCGACTTCAATCCGGGAGATCTAAGGAAAGCAAACGTCAACTCATACGACATCGACTGATCTTCCACATTTTTGACGAAGATGCCGTGCATCTTCTTGTCGAGGAGCTCTTCGCGGAAGTTTTTCTCCTGTGCTTTCTTAATCCGGGCCTTCAGGAGTGAGTATTCAAGATGGATAAGATTTGATGCATTTCGCTCACCCCTGACATTGAAGTCAAGGCCGAGTGTTTCAGCAGCCTCTTCTGCTGCTTTGTAAAGAAACGTCCCTTTGCCTACTTCTTCGTGTTTTCTGACCATTTTAAGAAGAGAGAATCTTGTCCATTTGCGACAATATGTGCTGTACCCAGAATAATCTTGTTGTGAAGACATCCAAGATTCAGTATTCCACGACCACCTTGACGGCGTGAGATGTAAAGTCGTGGAACAGAAGACTGAAGGTGCATGCTTTTGTTCATGTGCATGACCTTTCGGGACCCGTTATCGAGGGATCTTAGCTCGTCCTTCGTCCATGGAACTACTCCAAATGAATAGAGTACTACTGGGACGGCAAGCATGTTCGTTGCAGATACTTTGTTCCTCGCCGACAGTTCGGAAGACCATATCTGTCGGAGGAGACGTTTGTATCTGCATCGGAGAGTATCCTTTATAGATGTTACGTCCTGAATGCGGCTTTGTGGCACGCCCAGGTATGTATAGGTCTCTCCAGCGCAAAGGTGTCGTATAGCGTTTCTGTAAACGAGTTCAGGATCTTCGGGGATGCCGTTAAGTTTTCCTTTCTTCAAATTAACCTTGGCGCATTTCTCTAACCCGAACTCCATTCCAATCTCTTGAGTGTACTCTGTGACAATTTTTAGAGCTAGATGTAGTTTCTCTTGATTTCTAGCATAGAGCTTAAGATCATCCATGTAAAATACATGAGTTACCTTATGCTTTCGATTTCCAGGTTTGCCGCAGAGGTACCCTTCGGAATGGCGAAGTGCGAGAGATAGTGGCAATAATGTGAGGCAAAAGAGGAGAGGGCTCATGGTATCGCCCTGAAACACACCTCTCTGAAAGGTGATACTGTTAGTGATCACACGATATTTTCCAGATAAGATGGTAAATCTGGTTTTCCAAAGCGGCATTAATCTCTCTATGCATCTCACGATGTGTGGATGAACCTTTAAGCTTTCCAACAGACAGATGATAAGTCTATGGGAGGTTGGATAAAAAGCTTTTCGGTAATCTATCCAGGCCACCGATAGAGATCGTTGATAGGATGCTGCATCTTTACAGACACATCTATCGATGAGCAGGTTCTCCCGACATCCTGCTACGCCTTTCTTCGAGCCACGTTGTTCATACATCTCTCGCCACACAGGTTCAATTGTCCGAAGAATCCTATCATTTAGGATGGCTGTGAAGATCTTATACAGTGTGTTCAGACAAGTTATTGGCCTGTAATTCTTAGGATCAGCTAAGTTGCCCGTCTTAGGCAGGAGCACTGTGCGCCCATCCACCAACCACTCCGGAATAGGCTCTTCCGACTTTAGATATGAGGTGAAAATTCGGGCCAGATGCTGGTGAGTAGAAGGAAACTTCTTCCACCAGAAGGTCTTGATACCATCTGGTCCCGAAGCGGGAAAGTTCTTCATTCCTCTTAATACGTTTTTCACCTCCTCGGTAGTGATAGGTGGGCATTCTTCCTCAGGTGTTATGAGGGCATTGCACAGCTCCTTGAAGCTATTTATGTTCTTTGAGCCTTCTTGAAGTGGATGCTGGACCTCGTAGACTTCTCTCCAAAATGCTTCGACCTCCTCTGGTTTGGGCGGATGGTCGACAGTAATTGGAGGGTCTTGGAAGAGTTTAGATGGATCAGATGAAAATTGTTGATTTTCTCTGACCCACCTCTCTCTCCGCTCTAGACTTCTCCTAGCGTTAGATAGTATTCGTATTCTGTCAACAATATGCTGTCTGATGGTCATTAGCTTTGATTTGTTGATTGTGTGATGACGGATCCGCAGTTCGCGCGTGAACCATCGAACCTTGGCAGTGAAATTCCTGCCAGATGTTATGTAGTCAATCACACACTGAATGCGGGACGCGTACTGTCTAGCCCAGCCTATCTTTGTGCTGAGTTGATGCATTCTTCTTTTGGTCTTATGATCAACCGTTGGTTTCGTTTTACGGCTTGCATCTGCCAAAGTTCTCGCTGCATTGTACACACCACAACTGATAGTCCAGAGGTCGGATTCTTCGGAAAAATCTCCACGAAGTTCATCATCCAATTCAGTCAGATCTTTGGGCTTGGGAGAAACCTGAATGTTGATGTTTCTCCGGGTCCTGAAGCATCGTTCTTCCGCTATTGGATGCCTGTTCGCGGTTGGTCTCAGTGTCGCCTCTCTTTCTCTGTTGCCGGCTTGTTCTGGATGCGGTTGAGTAGGCACTCCGCTTGTATAACCTCTTTTCCGGAGGTTCTCGGCATGGTTTCGCAGACGTTGTTGCGAAAAGTCTGAGAGCTCTGGGTGTTTCTCGCACCACAGAGCATGCAGTCGTGCCATGTTACCTTCTCGTTCAGGGACCATACTGGCATCGTAGCACTCCAGCAGGCCGTCATTGAGTTGATCCGTCCACTTAAAAGTAACAAGATTCCGCCGGTCAATCGCATTGACTCCGTCTTGATTGGCTCCCCCAACTGTAGGGTAGTCGGCATTGTTGTCCGACCCATTGTCGGGAGCCCTGCGCGTTCGATTGTTTTGAACCGCACTTACTACAATTATGTTTGGTGTTGTCATTGTTGTTCCCACGAGCAGCTAGGGAAAGGATTCGTCCATCCTTATAGAGCCCCGCATGCAAGGATAAGGCTGTATACTCTGAGAGTCGCCTATTTCCCAGAATCACCGTTAGAGACACCTCACCCAGGTGACATTCAGCTTTCGGCACGGTTCTCACGCCTTCGCTTGAGGGTTATTCCTTCGGGACCATCCCTGGACAATTGTCCGCGACTGCTTATTAATTATTGTAACCATATTCAGCAGAAACCCTTGGTACAGGGACCCTCTATCCGCAACCCGAGGACGCGTTCGGTGGCTTTGTCATAAGCCCTTCGGTTCTATTCCAAAGGAATCGAAACCGAAACTGAAGGGATCCGGGACAGCGCGTACGCAGTCCCGACTAACAAAAATTA
>CAKNXH010063261.1:129619-209715 GCA_932178445.1 Andricus quercusramuli
ACTGCTTGGAAAATTGCAACAAATACTATCGAATAACAATTAGCAATCACAATCTTAAAACCTATCAATTAATAAGGAATAATCCTGGAAGACCGATGAATGGTAGTGTGGGTGTGAAAACACTATGGACTGTGTCATTATGGGATACCGCACAGCTATTCCTTTTTTTCAGGCAGAAGCTACTCTTTTTCAATGAGTAGACCCTTCAGCTATGGTATCCCGCTGTGTCCTTACACCCACACTACCATTCATTAGTCTTCCAGGATGATTTGTTATTAATTAATAGGTTTGAGGATTGCCATTCCGAATTATTATTCGATTGCGTTTCTTGCAATTTTCCAAGCAGTTTAAACCAAAATATAACTCTCTACTACTTATATTACGAGAGATAGCATAGTCATGTTCAAATGCATTTTATGTTAATTGTTATTAATATTTTGCAATTTTGTTCTCACGTATGTATAGTTGAAATGTGAATGCACCTGCATGATTTTTAAAACAAATTTCACACTGTGCTGTTCAAAGATATCGTCATCGAAAGTCAAGCAAGGACGGAGTGACGCGAAAAAAACACGGTTTTCATTTCTTCGCGAAGGATATTTTCGAAAGAAATTTTTTACATAAAAAAATGAGGGCTTGTTTTAAGCGCAATGAAGTAAGCTTCATCATGATATAAGCAGTTTTTTTGTGCGATTTTTGCATTGCGAGTAAATTACCAAAATGCACAGCTGTTTGGAGGGGCCTTCCCATGGTGAACGGATAGTAGTTTTGGTCGTTTTCAGAACGACCAGAACCCGTTCTGATTGGTAGTTTTCAAAAGGGCTGGCTCGAAAAGAGGTAAAAGTAATAATTATATTTGTTTTTCCATGAAATATTTGAATGACATTTAGAATTACACTTAACGTAGATGGACCGAAATTTACACTTTTCATCAATACAATACCTCCTACATTTGCAACATGTAAAAGAAACGCGTTCTGTCCTTTTTCAAGCACCCTACACCCGTTCTGATTGTGAGTTTTCGAAAGGGCGGACTCGAGACTGCCCTTTAGAGTTAAATTTTGATTTTAATCTGAAAAAAGAAAATGCCTAATATTTGTTTTCACGTGTCTTTTATTTGAACTGCTGCCGGCTTTGACTTGAAGTTTCCCATGTAAAATGCATGGGGAAAAATCACTTTGATCAGTTTTTGAAATAATTTTTTAGGGTTTGAAAAAATGTGTAGGGAAAGTAAAGAGGCTTGTAGAGAATTACTCAGCGAAAAATTTCATGTATCGGATATATGAGTTTGACAACCCTAAGGGGCCATTCATTAATTACGTAAGGGCGATTTTGACCCCCGCCCACGTGAGGATACATAAGATTTATTGAACCCCCCACCCTTTCTTACGTAATATTTAACTATCATAGTTACATATCATTAGAAAAGCTAAAACACGTTGTTATTTGACTTAGAAAAGCTAAAACACGTTGTTATTTGACTTAAACAAAAGATTTTTGGTTTTTGAAAAAATTATATAAGTCTTTGGAAGTAGTAGTAGCTACTGTGATAGTTCGAATTGAAACAATAATTGACATAGTAAAATATTATGTAAGAATGGTTTTAACTCCACTTCACCCCGAGGTACGATCATGCAGAGATTTTTGTCACCCCCCTCCCCCTCGGGACCTCTACGTAATAATTGAATGGCCCCTAACACACCCTCAAGAGTCCCAGAAAACTACCCTTAAAACCAAAAATATCAATTCTCCATAAAAACGACCTTTTGGGCACTGGATTCTTGTCTTTTTTTCACCTACAATTATTTATATTGGTCAAATGAAATACTTATTAACATTGCTTAATTATTTCTTAATTATTTAAACAAATGGAAATAGAATCGAAAAAACAAAAATAAGGCATTTTCTTTTTTCGGATTTGGAACAAAATGGGGGGGATCGTCGCCCTCTAGAGAAAAAAAAGTTGTTTCCAGCCACCCTAGTTCACATATTACGTTGGTATTACGTTGGTCACTTTTTGTGGACAAAAGTCTTTCGCAATGATTAGCTGCTTGAAATTCACAATTTTTAAATAAACTATAAGAGAATTTAATTTCCAATTACGATAAGTGAAGACTAGCTGCTGCTGCTTGAAAATTATTTAAACAATTTTTATAAACAAATACACAGTTTTCTTATGTCACAATGAATAGGCTAAATATCTTGTTTGCATTATTACCCGAAAATGTCTTGCTAATGAATCATTGCTGCCATTTTTTTCAAATCAACAATTGTTAGTTACTCAAACAATATTCATGAACAAATTCAATTTTTCGCTATTATTCCACAAAGAGGCCTAAATTTTTAGTGGAACTAACTAAAAATGTATTGCCAATTATTCTTTGCTATCATATTTTTCCATAGGTCAAGAGCAGTTAATTATTATTAAACCAATTGTTATGAACAAACGTATATTTTGGCTACTGGCAAACTGATTTTTTAAGTGAATATTATTTCAATAATCAACAGTTCTTGTTTATAGAGTAAAGATTGTTTACTTTTGCCATCACAGTATCATGTTTTAGAAAACAAAATTGTTATAAATGTAGAATGTTTTGAAATACCAAAAGTTACAAATATATTTGAAATTCATTTGAATTTATTTGGAATTCAAACTCAATTCTAATCTGGGGGAAGGTCATTTTATATTTTTACTCTAACGTTTCAAAGGGGGCGGGTGTTTGTAGATAGTACAAATATAAACAATTGCATTTTTGATGTTAAATAATAAATCCATCAAAGTACCATCCTTTCTCAGTATTGAAAAAAAAAATACTTTGTTCGATCGAGATTTGAGAAGTCGGCGGATTTTTCTCCCAAAGAAGTCTTGTTTTCTACTATGCGTCGTATACAGTTCGATTACTCCAAAGAACAGTTTTGAGTCAGCCCTTTTGAAAACTACCAGTCAGAACGGTTTTTGGTCGTTTGAAAAGGGACAGAACGCGTTCTGGCATTTTCAAAAATGCCAGAACGCGTTTTGGTCGCTCTGAAAACGACCAAAATTAGTTCTGGTCGTTTATTTCGGTCTTCGGCCGTTTTCAAAACAGCCACAACGCGTTCTGGCATTTCTGCAATGGCCAGAACGCGTTTTGGCCGTATTTTACGGTCTTTGGCCGTTTTCGGCCTTTGAGCCTAACATATATATATATTCTATTTCTATAATAAGTGATCATAATCCTTATTTCCTAACAGGAAGTAAGTGATTAGAAATACTGATCAATTTGTTCGATCCATATGAGTCAGGGATTGTTGTTGATGATTGAATAGAAATTGATTTCACATCAAAATTTCCGGCATGGCAACAGAGCACACTGCACGTGCCCTGCAAAATTGCTTATTCTTAAACATTTTTCAAATCAGCATTTTGTAGTCGCGTAAACCACGTCCGGTCTTTATTCCCACAGTCGCTAGGCAAAGTCCATGTGCAATGTCAGCAATAAACCCTACCCAAATCTTCACACCATGGCCTACGAGGTGCATCTTACCTGTCACCTCGAGGCAGTCGTTCATCGCTTCTTCCCGACATCGGAACTAATTGTTCCGAAGGGAATCCGAATTAAAGTCCAACTTGCTCGTCGGCATTTTACCTCGCGCGGGTTTCTGTACGCGGATTGTCACTCCCGAAAGTACGTAAATCGGAAGGGTAGTGTGCAATAAAGAGGGTTTTTGCGACTTTAAGAGTGAAAAACCAATGGATGGTAATTCATGAATCCGGAAAGAAAATTAAACTAGCTGTGTGCAAACGGGGTCTGGGTGAGATCCTTTACAAAAAAATCGAGTGGAGTGACAGTTCACGCACCGTGAAGGAGTGATAGGCGACGATCTACGCTAGCAACACATCGACGGAAGAAAAAGGTCAGAAATTATTTATTGTATTCACAATTGCAACCACCTCATATATCTCTATCTCTCTCTCCCACTCGTGTCTCTCACCTTTCGGCGGGACGGGGGATTGTGTATTGATGTTCCGATGTGACATTGCTTGAGGATTGTAAAGAAATACGCTTAGCCCATGATTATATTTAATAAAATCTTTCAATTTTATCTGTACGAAGATAAATAGAGTCGTTCAGAATTATTCGCGCAACCCGTAAAAAATTTCAGGACTACAAGGGTTAGGGCTCCTAGTCCGGGTGTAGGTAAAAAAATCGAACACCACTTAAAAATAAAGATGAGCTATTCCCTTCTGGAATAGCGTATTGGTTTGGTACCACCGACAAACGAGGGAAGAAAAAACCAAAAGTTCGTAACATAACTACAATTAATTAAATTAGAATTCAATTTACTGGCCGTCCGTAAATCTCGAGACGCGTTTTTCTTCTGTTTATATCGATGTATCCTTTTACACTTCGGGAAAATTTTACTCATCTTTATTGAAACAAGGGAAAAACGCGTCACCAGATTTATGGACGGTCCACAGTGAATCTTTTTTGAAATTCTGTCTCAAACTCGTAGAACTTTGGATCGGAATGACCTAGAGGGATACTTTTTTTTTAATTAAAGAAAAAACCTTTCCGAATATAAAAAAATTATAGATAAAGTAAAAAAAAAAATTGTGAGCTTTAAAATCTGTGTTGAAGATGGAATTTTTGTCAAAAAAAATCGTTTATTGAATACCAAAATCGCTTAGATTTTACATTCTATGTGCTATACGTGTTTTCATTAAAAATTTTGCATTCCCAATCCGAATCTGACATCTAAATCGTTGCAAGACAAAATCCAAAATGGTGGAGCCAATATGACAGACTAAAATTGTAAAACAAAACCGATTTTACTAAAATTTGCTACAAAGGGGTTTTTCGGGTCGCTGATTTTAAATCTGGGGTCAACATTGAAAAATTGAAAATAGCGGATCCAATATGGAAGACCAAAATTATAGAACAAAATTTATTTGACTTAAAATAGCGGTACTCATAGTGATAGAAATCAATTGTTTCCGCAACAGGCACGTCATAGATTGAGGTATTAATAAGTTCAGAACGATTTAGTTTTTACAATATTGTTCCGATTGTTCCGAATTTAGACTTTGGATTTCAAATCAACCACCTGAAAACCCTCCGATAGGCTATTTTAAGTAGCATAAATTTAGTTCTATAATTTTGGTCCTCCATTTCAAATTATTTAATTTTGACCCCGGATTTGTAATCAGCGACCCGAAAAACTCCCTTGCAACAGATTTTAGTCAAATCGGCTTCCTTTTACAATTTTGGTCAGCCATATTGGATCTGCCATTTTTTATTGTTAAATGTTGACCCTGGATTTAAAATCAGCGACCCAAAAAAACCCCGAGTAGCATTCTTTAGTCAAATCGGTTTCCTTTTACAATGTTGGTCCGTCATATTGGATCCACCATTTTTAATTTTTTATCTTTGACACTGCATTTGAAATCAGCGACCCGCAAACCCTCCTTGTAGCAAATTTTAGGCAAATCGGTTTCCTTTTACAATTTTGGTCCGCCATATTGGATCCGTCATTTTTAATTTTTCAATTTTGACCTTGGATTTGTAATCAGCGACCTGAAAACCATCTTGTAGTAAATTCTAGTAAAATCGGTTTCGTTTTACAATTTTAGTGCGCCATATGGGCTCCGCCATTTTGGAGTTTGTCTTACAACGATTTACATGTCAGATTCAGATTGGGAATGCCAAAATCTATATAAAAACATGTATAGGACATCAAATGTAAAATCTAAGCGTTTTTGGTATTCAATAAACGATTTTTTTTACAAAAAATTCCATCTTCAACACATACTTTGAAGGTTACAATTTTTTTTTTTTACTTTCTGTATAATTTTTCTATATTCGGAAAGATTTTTCCTTCAATTAAAAAAAAATGTCCCTCTGGGGCATTCCGATCCAAAGTTCTACGATTTTGAGACAGAATTTCAAAAAAGGTCCACTGTGCGGCCCTTTGAAGAAATTATAAAAACTACACTTACGGCTAAAAATATGGAAAGTAAGTAATTAATTTTGAAAATAAAAGATATAGCGAACAAGCTGTGAGGTTTGAAAAATGAAGTTTTTTGAAATTTTTACTTACCGTTGTGGCTGTTAGATTATTCGAGGACTTATCACTAGCTCTTTTAGGTTCAAGACCCAACTGCACGAAGAGTTCCAAAAGACGAAGGAGTAAATCATCTAATTCAGATTCTCCCAGCATGTTGGCAGCTATGTTAGCGAGAGCGTTAGTAACTGCAGAGGAGACGTGCAAATATTTTTGGCGGTCATCTGTTGGCACGAGTGGCATCCAGAACATTCGCATTATTTCCTCGTAAACCTACAGTATGAAGATTTTCAATTATAAAAAAATATTTAAAATAAAAGACTTGCGGATCCGTCGAATTATTCGATTCAAAATTTTATATGAGATGGCAAACAAACTTGGGATACTGATTCTCTTTCGCTTCCTTCTCCAGTTCCACATTTGGCAATAAGCATACAACCCAGCTGATTGACAATAAGTGCATCCAAAGAACTCTGTTTTCGACAAAAACGTTGTTGAAAAAATTGCAATATCGTTCGTGTAGTCTTTGGCTTATCTTTCAGGCCAACTGCTACGTGTCCTAGCATAATTACGATGTTCGTAGAGATCAGCTCATTTGTCAGCCGTTCATCATTTTCGCTGAAAAAAGATACAGTAATTTGAAAATTAATACACTCTATATTTTGAAACCTTTAGTTTAAAGACGTGCATCTTATGGAAAAGAGGCGATAAATATAAATGTGTCCCCTTCACATTTAGGGGTGGCCGAAAATAATATATTGTGTACTAAAGGACAAAAGCGGCCTATTTTAAACGTTGTGCACATGATACTTTTTTCCAACACCTGTATAGGATAAGCAGTATAGTAGTAGCCACGGCTCTACCAGAGCATGCTACTAGTGGGAGAAAGCTGAGCGTGATGCGCGAATTGCGCCTTACTTGAAAATTTGAGAAAAATAAGCATTTCATAAATACTAAGCTTCCTTTGTCATACAAGGACGAGTCAGTAACGACCCGGAGATGAGTCGCTCGCAACAAATGCAGGGAATTCTCGATTTGAGAAACAAAAATCAGTTCGTGAAGCCGGCGGCAAGCGCCGTCATGTAAGGGTTTAGCAGGAACAGGTTTGTTTAACAATTTTCCGCTTTTCTGGAAAAATTCCGATCCCGTATGCTGTTTTTGAACCAAATTTAAGCCAATTTTAAGCAATTCTGGATCAAAAGATCTAAATTTTCATGTTTTTGCATAGCGAAGTCTCGATGAGTATTTTAACAGGATTCGCTTTATTTTTCCTAGCATTAGATACGTGAAACATATCTTCATGCAAGAATTGAAGTGGGTAGACCTAATATTTTTGGCGCTAGACATGCCAAACGGGGCATTTTGAGTCAAAAGTTCTACATTTTATATACATTTGCATAGCAACGTCCTCATGAGCATTTTCATTAGGGGGGATATTATTTTTCCTTACATCAGACACGCGAAACACATATTCCTGAAAAAGTGAGGTGGATTGACCTAATACTGTTCGCGCTAGGCGCATAAGTTTCATTCGCACCAACCATACGTAACATAAATATTCCCTAGAATATCCTCTATAACATATAAATGGTCCCGGGGCTTAAGAGCGTAAGTGCCAAATTTCAGATATGCGTTTTATTAGCTTCTTTCAGGATGTTTCTTTCGTGGTTTAACAAAGTTAAGTAATGGCTTGAAAGTATTTTGTTTTTTTACACTAAAAATAAAAAAGTTATGCAGCTCTTTCTATATCGGGTCGGGCGTTTTTTGGGAAGCGGCGTTATTTGACAAGGTTTTTTTTGCGGATAGTTGCTTCTTTGTGAGCAATTCTTTCGCGACTTGCTAGAGCTAAGCAGTAATAGCTCGAAAGAAATTTCTTGTTTTTTTTTTTAAATTACGGAAATTAAAAAATTATGCAACTCTTTCTGAGTCAACATCAGCATTTTTTGGGACGCGTCGAACCTTTGATAAAAAATGTTCTGGGAGGTGGTGATTTCTTTCACGATCTTCCTTTCATTGTTCGATAGAGGTAAGTGATAGCTCCAAAGTACTTATTGGTTCAAAAATAAATCAAATGCATTAAAAGTTAGACATTTTTGGTGTCTCCTGTAAAATTCAAGTTTTGGTACTAACGCCCTTATGCCCCGGGACCTTTCATATATTTTTGTTAAATTTTTTTAAGTGGTGCAACATGGTGAAAAAAAGACTGCTTTGTCGACGCTGCGCTGCGGTATGGTGCACTACTTTTTCATGCTTAGTTCTTGACCTTGCAGTACTTCACTCTACACCCTTCATTTGATCTTGTTTTTACTCCTGATTTATACGCAGTTTCGATCTACTGAAAAAATAATTTTGACGGTCTGATCAACGACTATATCTGTTCATTCTTCTACATTTGTTCTTGTTTCTAGTTTGAATTTCTACGTTGTTTCACTCTGCTGTAAAAAAAGTTTTGACGGGGTATTGCTTTGTCAGTAAAGTCTCCTGTGATTTTGAATTGATTTTTAATGGTGATTTTCATTCGTGCGTTACTTCACACTGCACTCTTCATTTGTTTTTATTTTTAGTTATCGACCTTGCATTACTTCACAGTACATCCTTGATTTGTTCTTCTTTTTAATCCGTGTATAGGCTGTCTGGATTTTTTAAAAAGATCTGGTACAAAATGTCTACATTACAAAAAAAAAATCGTGTGAGCTACCATTTGTACAGTTGATGGTTATGTTTTCGACATGCTTGGGTCGTATGTTGTCAATAAAAACAATGCAGAAATATTGAAAACTATAACTGAAGAACCAAATAGATTGAGTAAGTTCCCAAAGAAAGACGATATCTTTGTTCTTGATCGTGATATTTCAGATGCCAAAAAAGTTTTGAAGACAAAAATTTCAAAGTGCTGATGTCTGCCTTGAAAGGTAACAGAAAGCAATTGTCGACAGAAGAATCCAATGAGTTTTTTTTTGTAACCAAATTTTTGTGGGCAGCTGAAGTTGTACAAGGCATCCTTAAACAGGAATATCGCCTTTTGGATCCTAAACTAAATAATAAGTTATTACTAAAAGTTGAAGTCTATTTCAGGATTTCATATTTTCTTAATAATACTTATAGAAAAAGACTACAGTCTGGCATAGGAAGTAGAGATTAAATCTTAGAAAGAATGTTCGTTCAAAAAGATATTGCAAATTCGCTAGCCATTGAGGCAGAAGACATTTTGGATTTTCCAAAAATGGAGATTAAAAGGTTTTTTTACAGGATAATACCATCTTCCTCAGACCGTGTCACAATTGGCAGAAATGATGGGCATGGATGGAAAATTAACTCTTGACTATATAAAAGAGCAGCCTTATGTATTGAAACTTAATGTTCCCTCCAGATACATTTCCCGAACATTTTACAGATGTTTCATCTGATACATGCCTAATAGTATTAGCATTTCTGGTATAACATCTTACACATGTGAATGTGCCAATGGCAATCGGGCTGCAGCTTGTTGCTCATACGTTGCTGCAACATTTATTACCTTTCTCGTACCAGGTACTTATTCAGAATTCTTTAGCCAGCACAGATACTCAGCGATATATTAGGTATACAAAAGAGTTCTACCCGTCTTGAGCAACTTTTATTACATTTATAAAAATCTAAAATGCAAGTATTAATTATTATAGTGGCCACTGGCTTCTACTACTGTTCCCGAACGCTCAGGCAATTGATTGGTTCCATAGCGAAAGAAGGCTTGATCTTTTCACGCTATAAAGTCATCCACCATTTTTCTCACTTCAGCTTCAATTGTAATTTGGTGTTCAGCTAAGCTGTTTTGTAACCAGCGAAAAAGGATGTTATCTGACGGGGCACTGTCTGAAGTGTAAGCTGGATGCTGCAAAATTTCTCATTTCAATTCTTTTATGGTTTGACGGACCACAGAACTTCTATGTGGCCTAGCGTTGTCGTGCTGTTCTGGTCTTCGTCCATGCCCAGAATATCATCTCTTTTTTATTTTTTTCGCCAAACGGTTCAATTGAAAAGAATAAAACTGGCGAACGTTACTGTTTTCAACTGAACTGTTTGGCGAAAAAAATCCGAGAAAAGAGATCATATTCTGGGTATGGGGGAAGACCAGTACAGCACGACAACGCTAGGCCACATAGAAGTTCCGTGGTCTGCTAAACCATAGAAGAATTAAAATGAGAAATTCTGCCGCATCCGGCATACTCTCCACACATTGCTCCGTCCGATTACCACCGTTTTCGCTCGTTACAAAACAGCTTAGTTGAGCACCAAATTAAAATTAAAACTAAAGTGCGAGAAATGGTGGATGACTTTATAGCGTCAAAAGATGTAAGATGTTTTCACATTTTTCCAATTTCAAGATCTTGCACTCTGACAGGATGTTTTTAGATTAATGCTTATAAGCTGCTGTGATAACTGTAGAAAAGAAGCTTTGAAATGAGCACACGAACATTGAAAAATATTGATTATTACGGGAGTTATTGAAAATTTAAGAAAAAATTGAAATTTACACTATTTTGCAGTATCTACTTGAAAAATAGACAAATTGGTTTTATCCTGGGCTTATTTCATACCAAATTTGAAGAGCATTTTATCCTCTAGAGAACAAATTTTTAGTTCTGCCATAATTGAAATTAAGAGAATTTTGTCAGTCACCAAAAAAGAGGTGTCCGGAAACTTTTGACCGGCAGTGTTTCAGAACAATATAGAATTTATAATTTACTGAAATATATCACTTGCAAAAGATGCTATATTAATTCTTTCAAAAAACATTCTGACACTAAAAAAATGCAATAGAGTTATGTCCGAAAGCATCTGCCGACGAAAGCAGAGCACAATACCGCAGCGCAGCGTCGTCAAAGCGATTTTTTCATCATGTTGACTTACTTGAAAGATGCAACAAAAATATATGTTATAGAGGATATTATAGGCAATATTCATGTTAAATATGGTTGGTGGGAAACAAAAACATAACCTCAACAAAAATTGTATGAAAATAAAAATAAAATTTATCCCTATCTTTCGTCAACATTTTAAAAAAATTTTTCGGAAAATTGTCTTATTCATATTCATAAAATTTATTTTTGTCCTCAAAATCGGACACGCCGTTTTCAATCAAATTAACTCTTTTTATTTTTCTTTCTCCTCCATATCTCCTAAAAAAAATGTAGATATCAAATTATTATTTGGGAAAATTGTATATCACATTGACGTGTTACATGCAACGCCTTAATAAATATAAATTATGAATTAAGCCTAGTAAAAAATTAAGACCTCGGATGAAATATTAGAAACTAGTAAATCGGATTACACGATTAGGTCATACTAAGCAAGCCGCTGCAAATACGCGGATCAATCTTTTTTTCTTCAAAATTTTCAAAAATGGGATAAGATGGAATCTTACCACATTCAGATTTAGTTGCAACGTCAATATAAATATGTCAGCCTAAACGATGCATTATCAGAACGCATCGCGGTGAAATTTCTTAATTTATATTCCAAGAATATTAGTTATTGAGATCATGAAGAGAGAGCAATGGGTCACATTGCGTAACGCAATATCGCTTCTCAAATGCTCTGAACTTGAAATACGGCCAAAATTCCTCGGCAGTAAATTCGCAAGGCAACACGTGTGTTGACTAAATCTGTATAAAAGAAGATCAATAATGTCTTAGCACTAAATCAAAATAATTAAGAAATTGCTGACTTGAATTAAAAATAAGAGTAATCTTGTATACTTATTTGGCAATCTAAGGAGAATCATGTCAGTTTCTTAAGAAATTAACAAACTGATGACCATAGATAAACAGCATAAATCTTATACTCTCATAAGATTAATGAAAATACAAGGAGAAAACTTGAACGTCTGTGGATATAAGAAGGGAAATCACCTCAAAGTAGAATCAGTAAATCATCAAGGGCAAAGCTTGAGGTATATCGTAGATCCGAAGTGTTGAGTACTCTTACTGAACACTAGACAGAGAAATTTCTCTATTTATCTCTTCGCGTTCTAAGACCGAGTACCTACAATTAAATTTTAAGTGCAAGGGATAACTTCGAGTTTGTGTGACAAGGCTTCGCATCTCAAAACGAGGTATGCAAAATCTCTGAATCCTTGCCATAACCTAATAAAATAAGTCTCCAAGTGTTCCCACCCTTTGATCAAGCCGTCATCCCTGCCATCGAGTGAGTTATGCAAGTGCCGTGATAGTTTAAAATTGTGCTCTACGATCGACTCTAAAAAACAAGGCATAAATCTCTGACCTTCGGGCGTTAGTACCAACGGCAATTCGGGTGAAACTTAAATCTAAAACGATCAAGTAGCAGGACTCGTTGTGAAAACTCTTGCAAGGTTATCTTTTCCCTTCCGTTTAACATCGACTTTCGTAGAAAATACTATATCACATCATCACCAATACCCTTCGAAGGTATAACAACCGAGTTATACTAACGACGGGCCCGCATCTACGATCCCATTCGACTTTGTAGTGCGCCCGGACGATTCATCTGAACCTACGTCTTTTCTTATCCGAGAATAGTACATTTTTGAGTAAAAGATCTCATTATCGTTTCACAGACAATATAGCAAATTTCGACAACCAATAAAAAGAAATGTAAATGCAAAGAAAACTAGTATCTCATAATTTTTGAACCACCCAAAAAATAGTAAACAAGACAACAACGTAAATTCCTGAAATAATAGGAAGGTGGAGAATCTACAACCCTCTTCCACAACAAGGAGCAATAAATATGAACACTCAATCAAGTGCGCTACTTGAGCGACTCATGGGCACATTCAATAACTAAATTTTAAACCGATATCTGTGAGAGAGGATTTTACATGCTTATTCCGTTAGGCCCTTCATAAATTAACGAAAATTTCCGAAAATTTAACCCTTAAAGTTATCCCCTCTCTGTGATAACATAAAGAATGAGGGGGGTCGCTGAAGACTCCAGCAGAAATTTCTCTATTGTAACAAGGATTTTTAATATTTTTTTGCACGAAAATTTTCTTGGATATACTTTTTCATATCTTTTATAAGATAAAACAAGCGAATATATTTATTTTTGATTTTAACATATGAAAAAAAATTAAAAACTAAAAAGAAATGAAAAAAATGACTGGCGATTAGAAAAAGGCGGTGTCAAAAAGACCACAGGGATAACTTTAAGGGTTAAGATGTACAAAGCTTTTCAGCAGTTTATGATAACTTAGAACTTTGAGTTAATCCAATCTCTATCGACTACTCATAATTTGTCTGTCAAGTGTCAACTCATAATAAAGATAAATCCTTTTTATAACTGCTTTCTACTACGGTTTCAGAATTGGTCACTTCCGACACGCCATACATGCCACGAAAAGCGAACATTCCTTGCATGCATTTAAAAAAATATATTAAAATCAACATTGAACTGAGTAAAATACCTATCGCTCTTTTCAGCAGTGAACAGTCTATTTGACACACTTGCGACTAACGCAGGCACGCAATCTGGATCTACAGAATGTGCAGCTTCCAAAGCAACACAAAGATTCCTAATGGCCGAGTCCCTCAAAGTTTCAAAGGCCATTTCCGTTAAAGACGTAGTATGTTTCGTATCACTTTCTCGCACCTCTTTATCTTGTACTAAGCAATAAATAAGTATTTTATTTATTTATTTTAATGAAATAAATCTATGAAGTTGATAGTAAAAATATTACTTACGGGTTACTTTGAACTGATTTTTCGTCAATCGTTCCCTAGATTGCCGATGAAGTTTGAGAAGAATTGGTGAAGGGGTTACAAGAAAATCTCGTAAATTATAAATCGAGGTGCTTGCAATGTTGGGAAACTTCTGTGCAAGTTTTCCCAAACCATCGAGGCACACCATCAATAATGGCATATGTGCGAGAACTAACTTATGACTATAATTTGAATAAATCTTCTCCGTGAGACGACTGCAAAGGCTATCAGCTCCTAAAAAAATAAAGAAATTAGGATTACACAGCAATTAAAATTGAATCAAAGAATATTAATAGTAAACTTGAAACTATATATGTGGGTCTCCCCATTAAAAGGCTCTTATGGCCGGTTCTAGTTTAAGAGATATTCACGTTTTTCTAAATCGGGGTTAAAATTATTATTTTTGGGTTTGTGTGGGGGATGACACTAGGACCCATACTGAATCTATTGGCAATATACTCATGTTCCCAAAGCATTGGGAAGTGAGTACATTTTATTTTTGAATAAAAAAGATAAAACATTCCCTTATGGAACTCGCCAACTTTAGATACTCATTTTTCAATCTGAAAGGTCCGTCTTGAGCTTAACACATACCCACCCCACACACCCACACCCCCGACACATAATTGAATTAGTAAAGGAAAATGAAATTTGACTTCACAAGTGTACACTAGTCTATTCTAATTTACAATTGTTCTTTCTGTATTTCCTTTGTTAGTTTTAGCTTCATTCATTATTGTGGAAGCAGAGAATCAAATAAAACGGAACACAGGGATAACTCAAGACACCCTCGCCAATCAGCATATACCTAATGTCCGCGTAGAGCGCTGGGAAATCGTACTCATCCCATACTATACACATACCTTGGAATCTTTTCACCGCACGCACTAGGAAGCCACGAGGCCACGAAGCCGCTGTCGCACCGCTGTAATTTCGCCGAGCACATGGTGCACAGCTGCTCTGGACGTCTCCGCCAAGGACCAGCGACGGGTGTACAGTGGCAGGAAACTGTGCTGCGCACGCGTCAACTGCTGCGCACGCGTCGACGTCCAGACCAGAGCCGCCAGGCTTTAAAAGCAGGTACGCACGAAGCAGAGAGGCAGTGTATTCAACTGAGCTACTTTCCTAATTCATGGAAAATAGCTCACATTTTAGTTTTTCAGAAAAAACGCAAGGACCCATATCATCTAACCAGCTAACAGGCCCATTAGTCTTCTTAATACAATGAGCAAATTTTTTGAAAAAATAATACTCACTCGCGTAAACTATCACCTCGAGGAAAACAGCATCCTCAAACCGCAACAATACGGTTTTAGAAAAGGTCACTCTACGCAGCACAGGATGCTTTGGAGAATAAAAATTAATGTAGCAAAGTCAGAATCAATCCTTTTCTCAGTCAGAAGGCCTGCTAAAATAGATCCACCAAAAATGTTTAATGAACCAATAGAATGGAAAAATTCCGTAAAATACCTAGAGGGTAAACTTCATAAACGTCTTAATTGGAAGCAGCATATCCATGAAACTAAAGGGAAAGCTCTCGGGGTTATCTCGCGTTTAAATCCTATTGCTCACAGACACTCGAGTCTAAAACCTGAATATGGTATCCTGATTTACAAAATGTTTATTCGACCAATCATAACTTATGCCTGTATAATTTGGGGAGGTGCGTCTAAAAGTAACATCAATCATATCCAGATCATACAAAATAAATTTCTCAGACGTATCACAAAAACTCCTAGATATACCAAGAACTCTGTCCTCCACATAGCATTTCAATTACCTTACATTTCAGAGTATATCAAAGAAACTGCCAGTAAATTCTATGAATCTACATCATTATCACCTTTTGAACATATCTTCTCTCTAGGGAAATATAGTTTTGATCCGCTTCGCAAGCACGCGATGCCAAAAGACTTTCTAATGAAATAAGTCACCCAGGTCGAGGTGGCCTTGCCACCCCCGTCCTACTAACTACTTTCCTCTTTTTCGACCCCTTCACCACCTTCCCACTCTTCTTCATTACTTTTCTTTCATAAAATAAACTATCAGATATTGTGGTTTTTTCCCGCTTGCGGGCTTTTTCCCACACATAATAAACGTCACTTTAAATTCCAGTCATGTCAAATTTCTTTCAGATTGTGTAACAATGCCCAAACGGGTAACACACAACAACTTCTTCCAGTTCGATCATTCTTCGGGGAGATCATTAATCGCGAGTGCGCGACTGGTGCGGCGCTGCCGCGCCAGCCGCCCACTCCCGTGCATTGGATCTCACAAGAGGGGGCGATGGTTGGGGCCCCCTCATCCCCACCCTTTTTTTTTTTTTTTTTTTTGGAGAGAGGCAGAACACCGGCGACCGCAACCGCGACTAGGTCTTCCTCTTCCCTATTCCAATTTTAGACCGGCTAGCTCTCTGTCTCTTTCCCACTCACACCCGATAACGTAGTGTCACGCGTTACATACACACACAGAAGTACACATTGTAACTGCGTACACACACACATCCACGCGCACACACACACACATGTATTAGGCTTAAGGTTTCTTCAATAAATGTAGTTTTGTATTTTTATCGAACATTCCCGTTTTACATTTATTTCCGCACATTCTACCCAGCCCCACTTTCAGGACCTTGGGCAGCTGAAGTTCCGGCAGGGCAGCGGGGTAGCGGGGTAGGATCTTTACATGTTTATATATGTTTTGTAAGCCATCTACACAGAGCAGTCATTTAAACCGTTGGCCTGATTCTGCGAACTTCTTGTCAGAAAAACATGAGAACTTAGGAATACTTTCACAAATATTTGTTTAGACTTCCTACTTTGTATTACTAAGCTTATGTTTTCACGAAAAACTGAATTTTCAGGTAATTCACGGCTACTTTTGTATATGGACGACCCCCTAGACATTTTATGAAGCGCTAGCAGATTGTGTAATAATTGGCAGTTACACTACCTGTCTAAAATTTGTATTCGTTCTATGAAGTGTGCAAGCGCCTTAGACACTTCGTGTGATAGATCAGTTTCACCAACTATCTGACTTTTCTAACCATTTCATGAAACGTCTAGCGTACTACCGAACATATAGTGTGTAGGCCCCCCTCCCACCACCAAGTAATTGCGTGGGAGTGTGTGTAAAGGAATAGGGAAGATATACAAGAAAAATGTAAACCCTCAGGGGACATATTAGAAGCTTCCATTCCAAATCAAAATTAAATCAAACTTGTATCATTTTTAAATAAAAGCGGTTAAAATTGAATAATTTAGAATTAAAAGTGTTTGAAATTGAAAATGGTTAAATCAGAATCACTTGAAATTGAAAAATTTCAAACTAAAATTTTTAAATGTTTTTTAATGACTGTTGCCAGTCCCTCTTCGAAGACTGATACCGGATCAGTGTCGAGAATTCGAAACAGATTTTTAATCGAAGTTTAATTTTTGAAAACATGATATTACATGCGTGTAAAAATATTGAAACAGAGCTGACTTTACGGTTTTATCTTAAATCCAAGTATGGATGAAATATTGTTCTTACAAGAGGAACATAACGTTGTTAGTGTATTTGTGAAAACATGTTTTTCCAAATCTATTTTCTTGTTAAAATAAAGAGAACTTTACCTCTAAAATTTGATAAATCGAGATTAAGGTTTTAAAAACGTACTATGAAAATTGTCTATACCCCGGAATGACTTTCGCGGTGTAGCAACGACGTGAAGCGTGGAGAAAGCCGACTGACATCTGATGGCGCTGATAGCTTGACCGCACTGGATCGTATTACGAAAATTTACTGTCAGTAAAAGTCGCATTTGCATGCTGCTGCCACCACCTGTCTTAGCGGGAATTCGAAAATTTGAATAAAAAATGCAATTTGTGATTTTTTTTTGTTAATTGACAAATCCGAATGATTGGCGAATCCAACAATATCACTGCAATATTATTAAATAATTAATTTTTTTTTAATAATAAACGTGGTCTAGGAAGAGGAAAAGTGATAAAAGGATCCCGCTGGGAACTTGCTGATAATAATGGATACACTTAAATTCCGAGTTAAGACGGGTTTCGGGCATTACTTGTTGCATATCCCGGAGATATCTAAGCGTAAAGAAACAGGCCCGCACGGAGACTGCGTCCCTCCGGCTTGTTTGTTACGCTTCAGGAGCAGCCTCCCTCCCTCGCTCCGCACATTACCACATTCTGAGACCACACGAGGCCAGCAGTTCTAGGAATTACATATAATGAGACGCGTTAACTCAGAGTTTGTGTATGATAAGTTTTGCAATTTTCTTTAAAGTTATCTATTGATTTATTTACAAATCTTGTCTTTGACATACATTATCGTCGGAAGCAGTTGTTACGATCAGCGAAAGTAATAATAAAATACAGTTCTGACTTTAAAACGTGATTACTCATTCAAAAATGAAGCCAGAAACTTTTTTAAGAAACCTTTGAAAACCTCTTTAAATTACGCGTCAATTGAGCCCTAACAGAGATATTACGGAAGCACTTACAGCGACTTTACCGAAAATGCATTTTCCTAGTACGGGCCAATACGGTCAAGCTATCAGCACCATCAGCTTTCAGTCGACTTCCTCCACATTTCACGTCGTTCGTACGCTTTTTTCACTCGCACTTTTCAGCAGTTACCGTATTTTTTCGAAAAACCAGAGCCTTACCCAATGTTCTACCACCGCGATGCCCCTTACGGGGTCCAGTCAATTTTCAAAGTGCGTTTTCAAAACCTTAATCCCCATTTATCGAATCTTAGTGGTAAAATTTGAGTGCTTCACAGATTTGGCCATTTTTTTGAACACCATTCCAACAGTCATTCAATTTTATTTAAAATAATACCTCTATCTTCAATAGTACTGAAAAATTATGTACATAACCTCAAAACTGCAAGGCCACGCGGTTTCCCGCGTTGTTCCTTGATTTATTCTTCATTATAACTATTTTCACACTTCATTTTAACAATAAAATGGATTAAGAAAACAAAGTTTGAAAGTTTTATTAAAAATAATACCTCAATATTCAATAGTACTGAAAAACTTAGAAGAAACACATTTCACAAATACATTAACAAGGTTATGTTCCTCTTGTAAAAAAATATTTCATTCATACTTAGCTTCAAGATAAAACCGTAAAATCAGCTGTGTTTCATTACTTTTACACACAAGCAATGTCATTTTTTCAAAAATTAAACTTTGATTAAAAATCTGTTTGGAATTCTCGACACTGATCCGGCATGAGTCTTCAGAGAGGGACTGTTACCAGTCAGAAACGTCAGACAATTGGACAATTTAGACAATCTTAATCAATTTGACAATGGGGTTCTTGCATATTTTCAAATAATTTTTTTGCTAGCAATGAGAACACCAACAAAATAATGTAACTGCGGAAGACAAGTTTTTTTCAATCAAGTTTGAATCTTTTTTGCAATGTTTAAAAAGTATACTTTTCGAATTTTTGCGGGAAAATCTGATTGATTGGGCCGATTATCGGAAGTACTTCATTCTGAGTAGCGCGGTTGTCCGGTTTGTGTTACGAGTGACTAAATCTCACTCGTTTCTGCACAAAGAGTGCAGCACCTGCTAGTGCGGGAGAAATTAAATTTGCACAGATGCGATAAAATTTATATGAAATATTCCAATTTTAAGACTTTGACTGATATTTGAGCGGTCTCGGACTAAAATAATCGATTATAAGACGTAGAATTTTAAGAGATAAATAAACTCTCATATGCGACGAAAGTAATAGCTCTATAAAAGTCGCTCGATTTAACATTAATTATTGATATTATTCTAAGAACACTTTTGAAAATATACGAGTGTTGAGAAAATGTATTTCTTGTCACGTAGCAAGTATTTAATATTTCCATTTAAGAAAGGATGTCGTAAATTTATTCTAGATGTAATCAATTTTAAGAACACGAATGACTCTGAAAAATTGTTTATATTGAAATATCTGCATTCTTTCATGTACCAAAGTAGGTTATTAACGCTTTAGATTATAAGTGTTCTTTGTATATACTACGGTTAATTTGAAAGGCAATATCCGGACGTTAGGGACCGCGAATGTTTATATAAACTGGCGACAGGCTCAATTACTGCGACTTTTGGGGCGACGTAGTTTCAAATCTAGGTTTTCGAAGAAATCACGTGGAGATGGTGAGTTTCATCTCACATGAATCAGCATTTAGAGGTATGGGAAAAATTGTACGTGAGATATGTGTGTGTGAGTGAGTGTACGACTGTGTAAGGAGTGGGAGCAGCGAGCTTGCGGTCATGGGACCACGAAGAAGGCGAGGGTGGATGCTGGATGATACAGATCAGAGCAAAGTAGATCAATTCTTGACAGCCTAGAGTTCCGTTTGTTATTTGACTCAGGCTCTTTTTTCGAATATTAGATTTGAATTTGTAATCCGGATTTGCCTAATTTTGTTTAAAGTTCGACAATATATATTTTTATTTCAACTATAAATATTTTACGTTTTTTATTTCAAATAATTCCCGGGTTTATTCCAATAATTTAATCAACAGTACGAACCACCAATGAGAGGGAGTTTCGCAGCCATGAGACCTGCGCGAAACGTAACATTTGAGGGAATATATTATGGCCGCCAGCGATTGAATATGTAAACAGTAAACATAACCTATTATAAGGTTTATTATTTAAACCTTTTTTAAAAGTAAAAAGAAGGGCTTCAAAGATTTTCAAAATGCCTAGAATGTCACTAAAACCCGGCTTTGTAAAGTGTGACAGTGCGAAAAGTTTGAATAGGGATTTCGATACTTTTCTTTAACATTTTTTTCTCGATAATGAAGTATTCAAACAAATTTTTTAATGCACTAAAATGTTCAGCATGCTATACAGTATTTAAAAAATATATTACCTAAAATTCATGCAACGGCCCCATTGATAATTGGATTATAATACAGTTTTTGACCGCCAAGCTGCAAAAGTTCTTAATACATTTATCATATCGGTCGCCTAAGGTTATTTACATACAATTTTTTAAATTATACAATTTCATTAGAAAAGAGTTGAAATTGTATCACTTCTAATTCAAGGCGTTCAAAATTGAAAACTTTTTAATTTAAATCATTTATAATTTGAAGCGATTACAATTTGACAATTTGAAATTAAGAATTAAATTGATTGTTTCGAAGTCAGAGCTTTTGAAATTCTAGAATTTTTCATTTTTATTACCTAAAAAAAATATGATTTAATATTAAAATTGATTATACAAATTCTTCTACGATTAAAAAATAAATTCATAGTCATTTTCATAGTTCAAAATTAAAATATTTTAAATAAGAAACCTTTCGAATTCAATTATTCTTTTCGAAAAACGTTCAAAATTAACTAATTTTAAAAGGAAAACATTAAACATGAAAACATTTCTAATGCGGAACGTTGAAAATTAAACGAATCCGAACATATTTAATTACCCTTTCAAATTTAATTCAAATCATTTAAAAATTACGAATTTTAGAATTTTGATTATACTTTTATAAATTCAACCATTTCAAGTTTAATCACAAAATTGTAACCATTTAAAATTTAAAAAATTATTCAATCAGTAATTTTAATTTCAAATCGTTTAAATTTTAACACTTCATTTAGAATTATTATTCATTCTTGAAATCTTCCAATCAAATATTTGCATATATGGAAAATTGTGCAGCTGCCAGTCTTTCAATTTGATGTTCTACTATTTCGAAGAATTCAAAAAACCAGATAGCTTGTACGTTTTAAATTGAAACCAAACCATTTAGAATATTAAAATCTGAAATTACTGAACTTAAAAAAGACTATCAAGGTAGAATGTCAATTTTTTAATACTGTAAGATTTTCATGTATAAGCGAAAGTAGGAATATGTGTGAGATAAGGAATGCCTGGCTGAATATGCTAGATAACCCTGAAAATGATTCTATCAAAAAAATTATTACGTTTGTTAGTAAATTTTACGAATGAGTATTATAATTAATTATATACTTCAAGATTTTTTTTTATTTGCTCTCGTTGTAAGTACGGCTTATATCCTCTGGGGTAATGTTTACCATCAACCTTAATTTTATTTTTTGTTTTTATTTTTTAGAATAACAGTTAGTTCTAGAATTGAACTGTAACCTATTTGTATGAATCAGATGATTCTCAAACAAATAAAGCACTACAAGTGACAACCAAAATGATTGGATAGACTTTTTTACGAACAAGTGTGATTTCTGCAACAAAAAATCACTGTCAATTGCACCGTTCAAAATTGAAAATTGTTAAACATTGTGAGCCCTTAAATGTTAATTATTCAAAAAAAAATTGAAAATTATATCGTCCATCTAGTTGCATAAGGTGAGACACACCATTGTCAAAAATGACTTTTTATATTGAATTTAATACTTTATAACGCCACGCGTCGATTATCATTAATATTTTAAACCAACAATAGTAATTTCTGAAATTTTAAAAAGCATTCTATGTCGACGTAGAGAGTAAAAGTATAATAATAGTATACCTTTGATTGGAAAAAGTACTTTTATTTATTTATCGCTGGTGTTTTGTGCCTGGTTGCCAAAACACAAGTACAAAAACGCCCTCGAAATAATTTATATGTTTCCCGAAAGGTTTACAATGTAAAAACGGGTTCGACATTATGCAACGTCACACCGGGAACACGTCTCTTAACTTCGGTTATATTTTTTTGCTAAGATCACTTCAGTGTAAGTTGTATTTCTTTTTTTTTGTGCTGCAAAAAAATAGTATTATAAATTATTTTCCTAATACAAGTAAGGGCTGATCTTAATATTGACAATAGTTTGTGTTATTTTTATGTAAACAGATATGTCACTTTTATAACTCTTGCTTTTAGATCGAAGTTTCCTAAGTTTATCGGTGAGTCGATAACTGTTAATTCTTTGCATTTATGTGTTTTCACTTTTACTTGAATAGCAGTTCTGACGGTCCACATGTACTGAACACGTAAAATACTTTACATACATTATAATATTGTCTCCTGAATTACTATTCTGCTTAATACGTAAAACGTATTTTATTAAATTTTCTACCTTTATTTAATGTAATTAAGCTGTGATTCACTATCTTAATATAGGTCAAATGTATTACAGTAATTTTCCTAAAGTTGTGATCCAGTCAAAGATGTTATATTTTATCATTATGCGTTGTTCTATTTCTGTCGATATTCTACTAGACGAATTACAAAATTGTCTAAGATCGTGGCGCCACCGCAGTGCTATATTCTAAAGTACAATTTAAGAGGACTGGGTACATGGGCTTTCGTAAGGCTGTCACTTGCCGTTATTTTCTCCGAAAGAATTTGAAAAATATGGCTTGGTCAAAGTGACCCTACGTTTGAAGACTAATTTTTCGGCTTATAATGATTATTTCACAAATTTAACACAACCCGATCCTGGATTGATTCTTTATCTACAAATGTATGTATATAACCAAAACATTTCTCTTAAATAAATATGAAAATATAGCTGCGAACGAATTGTCTACATGAAGTAAATTTGAGGCAAGTAACTACCGATCCTGGCGGCCAAATATTATGGAGAACTTTAGACACGCCCACGCTGTTGTACTCACTGCAATGCACACCCTTTACATTTCATTTTGGCATTGTATAGATGTCCAGTGCAGGGCGCTAGGTTGGTATCCGGTAGATTACTATGATTGGTTGCACGGCAGTGGGCGGGGTCTGCCGGACAGTAGCATATACAGTGTATACTGTACGGCATCCGACTTTTAGTGCATTTCTTATTTTCTTGTGTTTTCTTAAGACGTGTACGAGGCATAACCTCAATGTCAAGTATATATAATTGGGAAGAAGAATACAAGTGTAACTTTTTTTACACACTCGAATATATAATTGTTTATTAAAAATGAGTTATTTGGTATTTCCGATTTTATCTTTCCTTGTACATTAGGGTGGGTCGAAAATAAATACTTTTGGAATTTAAAATCGCTACAACAATTGTACTAGTACAATTAATTTGGAATCGATCGACATGCAGCTTGGTTACCCGCGCTCGAAAAAAAAGATATTCAAAAATTTCTTGCTTGCAGAGTTTTCAAATTTGATTGAGTTTCAATTTTTTTTTTACAATCCTGGAGGTCAAAAACGTCTTCTCAATTTTTTTCGGATTTTAATCTATCATTTTCTGAGAGATAATTCCTATTTAATTTACCATTATTTTCGGAATTTTTTAAAACACTTTTGCAAATAGGAGAATTATTTAAGCTACATGAAAACTTTTTAGTGAAAAAAATGCATTAGAAAAAAACCCCAAGACCCAGGAATTGAAATTGGCAATACAGCGAATTTTTAAAATATTGATTTTGGTACAGTAAACTTCCGTTTATTTTAAAGATCACTTATTTTAAAGCTCACTTAGTTTAACCCCCCTACGCGCACTTATTTTAAGTTGCGCAGTTTCGTCACCTCCCACCGCGGTCCCTGTACACTCTCCTCCGCGTCTGTGGCTGACCAATGAAAAAAAAGGTGCCCGAAGAGCGGGAAGCCTGGAATTGAGTATTTCTTCAAGACGTCACGGGAATACGTCTCACGACGTTTTCGAGAAAATATGATAAACGTAAAAGTAAATCAGATCGATTTGATCAGAAACGGGTACACTCACCTCAAATTTTCGGATAGTTGATTGTATTCGCGAAACACTTGAAAAATATTAATATCGAGACCTTTATAATTTACCTTTGTGTTTAGAATAAAAACGCATGTGCAATGGCAGTCCCACACATGCTAACCTTCCTGACGGCTGCCCTTTCCACGACTAGTCCAGACTAGCCCAGCATGGCCGCAAAGCCATGCTGGAAAACTCACTATTGCGCGAAATATTTGAGTCGTTTTTTGATATATTATATTGAGTTTTAGTTGGCAAATTGTCATACGTCAACAAAACCACTTGAAAGGCGCTTGAAAAACACTGTCATGCTAAACGACCGCGAATTTTTCAACTTTTCTAAGAATTTTTGGGGGTATTTGTCTGTATTCATATTGATAGTATTTATTGATTTTAAATCGACCGCGGTTTTCGCCAAATGCGCAGTTGGAAAAGTTGCTTAGCGCAAGCGCAGCGATACAAAGCCGGGCAGCCAATGAACGTCGTTGATAAAAATAAAGTTCGAAATCACGGTAGAGGTGGGGGCCCCTCCAGCCTTAAAATAATTGGTCGGGTACGTTTCAAGGTCCTTAAAATAAAAGGAAGTTTACTGTATTTTGTGAACTCATCTTCATAACATGTAGTTGAAACATTTTTGTGAGCATGTTTGGGTTATCTAAACATAGAAAAACACTATTAGAAAAATCCATAAGACCCAAGAATCGAAATTGACAATAGAGCGAATTTTAAAAATTTTAACTTTGGTATTTTATGAACTTATCTTCATAACATGTAGTTGAAACATTTTTGTGAGCATGTATGGATTTTTTAAACATAGAAATACACTAGAAAAAAAATCCACAAGACCCAAAAATCGAAATTGGCAATAGAGCGAAATTTTAAAATTTTGACTTTGGTATTTTATGAACTTGTCTTTATAACTTGTAGTTTACACATTTTTCTGAGCATGTGTGAGTTTTTAAACATAAAAATACACTAGAAAAAAAATCCACAAGTCCCAGGAATTGAAATGGGCAATAAAGCGAATTTTAAAATTTTTCATTTTGGTATTTTATGAACTTATCTTCATAATACTTAGTTGAAACTTTTTTGTGAGCATATGTGGGGCTTTTAAACATAAAAATACACTGGAAAAAAAAATCTGCAAGGCCCAGGAATCTAAATTGCAATTATTTAGGAATTTTGTATCTAATAGAATTAATTTTTTGTATTTATAAGTTTAACATTTTTCGAGCTTGTGTGAAATTTTTAAGCCTAAACATACACTAAAAAAAAAGTCGTCAAGATCCAGGAATCTCAATTGAAAACAGCAACTTTCAAAAATGCTGAATCGGTGTTTATTGAATTTAAAAAGTTACCTGTGAACCTGATTTCCTTAGATGCAATTCTTTTTCGAACTAAAAGAAGGCCTCGTTCTTTGTCCATGCAATTTCTCCCAATTTTTTCAGTTTTCATGCAACTTCAAAAAATGTTAAACTTACAAATAAAAAAAAATTAATTCTTTTCGAAAAAAAATTCCGAAATAAGAAAATTTGCTGTCATTTCAATTTTGATTCCTGGGTCTTATTGAACACTAACTAAGCCACTGTATATGTAGAATGAACAATTAAATATCCAAATAATAAGGAAATTCAATACTTACTACAAAATTGATTTTCGAATAGTATTTGAAACGGATTGTAAGATGCTTGGAAGCCAAAATTAATTGAGGGGGATCCAGGACTATGTTTCCCCAATGCAAAAAATGCATACTTTCGAAAATAATAATAATAATAATGAACAATATCAAGATATTTATTGAAATTTATTCAAATTATTAACTTCTCATAAGAGAGGGCTTAGGTGCCCATTGTGCGATTTTTCTTACTAAAACACGGCGGAGCGTGCGATATTTCTTCTAAAACACAGAGCAGCGTGCGATCATTGTAGAACGCACGCTATTCGCAGGGCATGCGCAATATGCCACAATGTGCACAGAAAACAGATATGAAATATGGCATATTCCGTGCATGCGTGATGAAAAAAAAATGTCTTTTAAATCACGTTTAATGGCATTTAAAGATAAAAAGTAAACTCTGGAGTTGTTTTCAAATCAACTCACTAAAGATTCTTTAGAGAACAAATGTGTGGCTACACTGGCTACATTCGCGACAATATAAAATGTACGTCACAAGAAAATAAGAAATGTAATGAGTCAAATGCCGTACTCGATGCTGGTGTCCAGCAGACCCCGCCCACTGCCGTGTAACGAATCACAGCAATCTACCGGATATCAACCTAGCGTCCGGCACCGAACATCTATACACTGCCTTTCATTTTTAATACATTTCTGATTTTTTTAGGCACCAAAGAAATCTACGAAATTTTAAAGCTTCCAAAAATTTTCCAAAAATACTTCTCTAACGTTTAACAAATTTACCTGCTTCTTGAAATTCTGATTCGAATGATATATACCTTTAGGAGTCACTTTTATCATAAAAATTGAACATAATAATTGAAAAATAAAAAACAGGAACCTAAGTTTCTCATTTTGGCAATCGAATGTCAATAGTAAAAATTTGGATTCAAATTTCTTAATCTATCATAAGAATAGTTTTTATTATAGGGATGTTATTTTTGATTTGAGAAAGAATCATTGCAAGCCGAGAAATTATTCTTTGAAAGTATTGTAACTTTGACCGAGCATATTTTTAATATAATCAATATTTATTCAACTTTGATGAATCTCACCTCTAGCTGATTCTTTTACGAATCCTGGAATATCACATAATTAATCATTTTTAACAATACTTTTAGACAAAATATTCGCATAATTTCTAAATAAAGGTTAAAATGTTGAAAATGCTCTATTGATTTCAAATAGAGAATTTCCAAAATTTCAAACTTTACTTACACTTTTGACCCTCCCTAGGGATCGCGGGAACTTGTAGCTGGTGGGAGGGCTTACGGGGCTCATTGACCACAGATCTGGAATAGGTGAACCTGAGGGGCTATATCATGAGGTGTGGCTACTCTGGGGAACTGACGGACTCTGATTGGTGAAACTCAAACTAAGGAGCGGTCTTTCCAGAGGGTAATGGCAAAGTCCACTGGAATGTCGAGAGCGCGAGTTCTCATGCTCCCAAGCTAAGATGTGATTGCCGTGTCGAGAGCTGAATGGTACCAGGGTTAACAAATCCTTTGACATCCCGGCCTGCCCCCCTCAGCAGAGGTGGACAGGCAGGGGTCTCGAAGGAGGTGCCTTAACAGGGACTTTGGGACACCAGGTCGAATCCCATAGTATATAGACTCGCCCCCTAAAAGCGGGGCTCTGTGGGGCGTGTTTCTTATTTCCCTAGCTTCTCGTGGGACAAAAATGGTACCCAACAAAACAAAACACAAACGATGAGGGATCCGCTTCGGGTCCCTCTCCCAAACCACCGCCAAAAGTGAGAGGCTCCGTAAGGGACAACCCACTAGAAGCGGTGCGAAACAGTGAAGATGGTGGAGACAATAATGTCGAAGCCGTCGGAGAGCAACTAACGGAACTCTCCGTAGGGAAGAGGCGCCGTTGTGGAGCACAAAGAAGGAGAGACCGTAATGCGTGGCTCGCAAACAGCAACCAAGGCTCCTCACAGGGGGCAATGGCTGCGAAGACTTTACATGGAGCAACTCCTCAGGCCTATTCTATAGGCAAGAGGAAGAAGAGCTCCGGAGAAACTCCCCCCAACAGGGAGTTGAAACGGCAGAAGGCTCTGGTAGCACAGGGTCTCACTTTCGCCCAGATGGCCAATAACGCCCTGGTGAGAGTTGTCGTTGCATCGGGTTATCCGGATAACTGTCTGATCCTTGGGGACTTGGACAGTTTGAGGGATTAAATCTCTAAGAGGATTGACGCGTAACCTCGCGAGGGACGTGCCCCCAGATTCAACGTCATGTTCATTAGGTCGGGGGCCATCGTTGAGGAGGCCGCCGACATCTTGTCGCGAGACTGGATTGTCGAGAAAACCCGAACGTTCAGGCTAAAAAAAAGGTCTGAACTTGGAAGTCAAGGGGACGGAGTGTCTGCAAAGGTACCGCAGAGCGACCGTATTAATTTCCGGTAACCTGGAGAGTCAGGCGACCGTTCTGGGGCGCCTGAGCTTACAGAACCCGTCCCTGCGAACCGACTTGTGGAAGGAGTTTTTCGACGGGCAGGGATCCAGGTTGAAGGGGAGAGGCCGGATTCTGGTTGTTGGGCTTCCCGAATCCTCGATAAGAGCCCTTGCTAGATTATCGTCCCTATCTAGGGGCGAGTAGGGTTACCTCCCGGGTGACCCAACTGGGCTCCGCAGGGGTCCCAGACGCGTCCGGTGATGCCCCGAAGTAGCCTCTTAATGGCTGAGACGGGAATCTCCATAACGCAGATTAATTTGCACCACAGCAAAGGCGCTTCGGCGGTTCTAGTCAGACGCATGTCTGTGGTGCAGGCAGGGCTCGCCCTAATCCAAGGACGCGAAAAAACGCCAAGGGCATGCATAGCCGTTAAGGGTATGGATGCGATCTTGGTGCCTAAATTCTGCTCTAGAGATCAAACCGTTATTAAGGGACACTCAGGGGCAGTAGCGGAGAAGGGCTAGAGGTATTTGTTGCCTCGGCTTACTTTTCTGGCGATGCCGAGGGACCCCAGCCTCCCAGAGAGGTGGAGGCTCTAATTCGGTATTGTCAAGAGAACAAGATTCCTCTGCTGTTGGGCTGTGATGGGAACACTCATCACACGGTGTGGGGAAGCACAAACATCAATGACTAAATTCTAAATCGGGATGATACTCCCAAATTCCAGACTAAAAACAGGAGTGTGGTTCTCGATTTGACTTTATGTTCAGGTGCACTGAGGAGCAGGGTATTGGATTGGAGAGTCTCCGATGAGGAGTCTCTTTCGGACCACAAACACATCATGTTCCGATTAACCCTAGGAAGACCGGTGGTATCTAATATTAGAAACCCTAGAAATACACTTTGGGACTCATATAAAGAGGAACTCGAAGGGAGGCTTGCGGAATTCCCCACAAGCTATGGTACCATTGATGAGTTGGAGCACGCCGCGGATTTTCTGCGAAGGGCTTTAACAATATCATATGAGACCAATTGCCCTACAAATAGAACTAAATTACCTTTGGACTGGGACATCTATAAGACGGCTCAGTGCGAATACAATAAAAATATAAGGAAGTATAAGCAGGAAGATTGGAGGGGCTTCTGTGAGGAATCGAAAAACATTCCGGAAACAGCGAAGCTCCACAAGATCCTATCGAAAAATCTGGAAGCTCGCCTCGGGCTCATAAGGCTCGATAATGGTGAGTTTGCCGAAGATGAAGAAGCAACGCTGAATCACCTGACGGAGGTTCACTTCCCGGGTTTTCAGCGAATCCGAACCGACCAAGAGGAGGAAGACCGGGGCCAGGGGGTGGAGAGGGCCGACTGGAGTTTTGCCGCTAAGGTCGCTGATTACAAAAAGGTGGAATTGGCCGTAGGGTCCTTTTGCCCCTTTAAATCACCAGGGGCGGATGGCATTTATCCAGCGCTTTTACAAAAAGGTATGGATTCAGTCTTCCCTCCTCTGACGAAATTATATAGGGCAAGTATATCCCTCAAACACGTGCCATCGGCATGGAAGGATGGCAGAGTGGCCTTCATACCCAAACCTGGGTGGGTGGGTTGCCAAAGATTTCCGACCAATCAGCCTAACATCTCTTATCCTGAAGACGCTAGAGAAGCTGGTCGAGAGATACATTAGGGATGAGGTGCTTTGGCCTCCCCGCTGCATAGAGGGCAGCATGTTTTCCAGACAGCAATACTCCTCCAGAAGTCATCTGTCAAGAGGCTTTGAGATGTGGCGTGCCGAACCAGCTAGTATGCTGGATAGGAAGCACGCTACGCCGAAGAAGACTCGAAACCAGATGGGGTGAAGGCCTAGTAAGGGGGATAGCACCGCGGGGTTGCCCACAGGGGGGTGTCCTGTCACCCCTCCTGTGGTGCATTGTAGTGGACGGCCTCCTTCGAAGGCTAATTAAAGAAGGGTACTATACCCAAGGATATGCGGACGACTTTGTAATCCTAGTACTGTGAAAACGATGACTTATGTCATATATTTGGATTCGTACAAGAATAAGATAGAGTTGTTATTTAGCAAATTGTAATAAATCTGGATAACGTTAAAAATATGCTTGGTCAAAGTAATCCTACTATCAGGGCCTATTATAGACCGGGAGCCACATACGAGAGGTGGTATGACCTGAAAGGTCCCCGTAATTTTTTTCAAGGATATTGCGCAGAATGGTGTTCTGAATCTGACGGTATGAGGTGCTTTCGTGAATTTATGGTCGTTCTCTACCCTGCTGGAAGTAAAAGGATTGAAAGCTTATCCGTTTCAATCCGTCATCCATCCATAAGTATCCGTTTGAATACCTTTTTATACTCTTCAATTGATATCGACCATAAGCCGAGATAATATATGCAGGCTGGAATGTTTCAGCCTTTAGAAACGACCTTTTCTTACTCGTCGGCTCTCCATCAAAATTTCCTGAATTCCATGTTTACTTCCGACTTCTCTTTTTTCTTTCTCCTACAAACACCTTTCTCTTCCCTCTCACTAGCTCCCCTTGATATTCCTCTAATCAACTCGGCCTGACAAGAATTCACTTTTCCATCCTCAACCTCGGTTCGTCAGGCCCAAACCAGTTTACTCTTCTCGGACCCGTTCACTCTCTCAATTTGTCAAACTCGGATTGGCTCGATTTTCGTTTTCCTAACAGCCAACAACTTGACCGCCCGGCTCAAAACCCGTTTCTGCTCTTCTCAACTCTCCTCTCTCTCACACTCTCACGTCCACCTCTCGCTTCACTCTCTTCTCGCACAAGTCTCTCCGCTTTCCCACTGGTACCCCTTGCCTCTCTCCCCGCACCCTCTTACACTCTCAACTTGAGACTTGTTTTGAAATGAAACGCTTTTCCTTTAAACCAAGCAGTTTTTTCCCTCTACTCTCTTCTCTCGCCTATCCAGGTATCTGCTTTCTCCCTTCTCGCTCTTCTGTATTCATCTTCCTTCTTTCTTAGTCGCCTCACACTTTCGACATTATAGTTTCTTCCGACTTTGATTATCTTTGTTAAAAATAGGGCCCGCTTATTTTTAAATATAAATCAAAGAAGAAAGTTGTATAAGTAATCGAGGGGTGGGATTTAATTCAATGCGTAATTATAATCTATTTGGCCAAATCCTTCCGTTTTAATGTATATCGAGAATAATTTAGTACGGACATGACCTTGATATTAACCGGATATGACATGCAGCGCCCGCGGCGGCCAAAGCCTCAAATATCTTAGGGATAGAAATTTGAAATTTACATAAGATAGCACGTATGAATTGTTTTTAAATATAATAAATGCATTAATGATTGCTTTAAAATGTATATAAAGTTTTTCAAAACAAAGCAAAATAATATAGGGAACTTTCTTGCAAAAAAATTTAGTGAAAAAATGGTCTTTTCATTCCAGTTAAACCCGTTCTAGTTACGTTGTTGCCGGCATGTACATAACCCTAAAAATTACCGGTCGAATGTTAACAAGCGGATTGATGATGAATATTTTAATAAAAACAGGACTTCAAGCTATAAGTCATTTAATCGATTTTCACCCTGAAACGCTCAATAAGGGAAAAAGTTTAGCAGTCATTCATGTAGTGAGGTTGAAAGAGTTGAAAGTGACTGGAATAAGCAAAATTCAGTGCAGCGTAATCAAACAAACGTCTGTTAGTTCTCCCCCATACGACGTTAAATTACAGGTGTTTATTGAGTCAAAAATATATAACATAAAGAGAAGTATTAGGGAAATCTATAATTATAATCATAAATTTCCTAACATTTTTCTTTATGTTAAAAATAGTAATAAATTAGAAATTAAAATTAGAAATGAAACTTTTGAAGTTTCCCATGTAAAATGAATGGGAAAAATCACTTTTTTGAGTTTTTGGAATAATTTTTCAGGTTTTGGGATAATGTTACGGGAAAGTATAGGGGCTTGTTGAAAATTATCCACAGGAGCCTGAAAACTAACCTTGAAACCAAAATTTTTAATTTTTTATGAAATCGACCTTTTGAGCACTTCATTCTCCTTTTTTTCTACTTAAAACTATTTCCATTAGTCTAGTGGAATACTTATCAACATTGGTTAATAAATTTTCGATTATTTGAACAAATTTATTTTATTTTATATCATTTTTTTCGACATTTCGTTTTTTTCTAAAAATTATTACTATTGGTCTGATTGAATGTTTATTAACATTGGTTTGTAATTTTCAATTATTTGAACAAATGAAATTTGTTTAAATAATTTAATTTTGATTTTTCAAAATAATAATTATGACTACTTCTTTAGTGGAATATTGATCAAGACGGGTTACTCAATTTTTAATTGTTTAAACACATTCCATTTGCTTAACTAATTTTTTTTTCCAAAAATTTGTTTTTTCAATGAAAAATATTACTGTTTAATCGTTAAGTGACATTAATTTACTTCCGGATATTTTCCAATCGTTGAGGTTTAAAATTATTATTTATTTTCAACAACCTTTAATTTGTTTCAACAATATTTTTTTCAGCAAATTTGTTGGTTTCTCTTTTCTGATATTTACATTAAAACTTCTGATTGTTGGAAACAATAATTTTGTTATATTTCTGAATTGGTTTTGAACAAATGGAATTTGTTTACATAATTAAAAATTGATTAACAATGTTGATAAATATTCCAGCAAAAAATGGTAATAATTTCTTATTTTTAAAAATTTCGAAAAAAATATTATTTAAACAAATTCTATTACTTTAAATAATTGAAAATTAATGAACCGATGTTAATAAATATTCCACTAGGCCAACAGAAATAATTTTCTTCTGTGATACGTTGGAAAAGCATAAAAATGCACATCAGGAGCAGCATTTTTAAAACTGTTAAAGCAGTTTACCACACAATCATTCTAATTGCCCTTCCTAGCTTTTTGACTGCGTTTTGTCGCTTTCTGCCATAATCAACAAACCTAAGAAAAAAGTTTTTTCACATGACATAGCGAATTGTTAAAAAAAAGTTTCACTTAAAATTCAAGAAAACTAATAAAATACTCGATGTTATTTGAATTAAAATAAAATATACTCCATAAATATTCTGGGATAATTGAACTTTCTAACCTCAAAATCTGACAACCAGCATTACTTTTACAAAAATAATAGGTCGTATAAATATGTAAATATATATAATATTACTTATCCAATTAACACAATAATTTATCATGATACCTTTTTCGAAAAACAAGAGTACTGATATACTTTATGTGATATTTGTAATCCGATGGGAGATCTGTCATAGACAGAGAAATACAAAAATCTACTCCGTTCAAACCGTTCAATAAACTCGAGCAAAAGTTTTTTCCCCTAAATAGAGATTTCATTAGTTTTCCTAAAGACACTCTGGTTATCCGAAAGTTAAACTCTTATTTTCAGTAAAAATGTATTTATTTTCAATCGCATGTAATCAAGTGGAATTCATCACTAAAATATTGCCGCTTTTAGGCAAAAGATGGCGCCAGGCCGTTTCCGCGGTCGTACTCAATAATGTTTAAGTATTTTAAGGAATTTGAGTAGAATTAATATTCTTTTATAATCTTAACCATTAAAATTCAATTCAATTAATTTTCATATACCATATACTGAAACTCCTTAATTTTACTAATTTTATTGAAATAATAATATAGGGATCTCTATTTAGCCGAATAATATTAATTAAGCACTTGAACTCATTCAAAAATCCGATTCGCCACATTTCTCAATATTTTCAACGTAAATAGAAGCGCTTGCTTACAACAAATATTTCTCAATTTTGAAAATTTCAATTGGATTAAAATTCGATTTTTAGGGTTAATATAAACATTTAGATTAAGAAAAAAAGATACGGCTGAAATCGAGCCACTAAGTGTGGACAGCGCGGTAGTGGATACGGAGGATTTCCCACTATGCGAGTCCCCTCTTGTCGCACGGTCCCGGCCAATCAGAGTCTGGGAATGCTCTTCTCGGGCGAGTGAAGCGGCAGCGGGATGACGGTCTGCGTACGTACAAGCAATCAGTCAACGAATTTCGAAACGAACAGGTCGAGAAGCGCTCGCCCGTTTTTGAGCTCGGGACTAAGCGTGGCCATCAAGCCACGCATCAAATCAAGTGTATTCTCAGTTTAAAAATTCTTGTTAAATAAATCGGAGTTATCATCCAGTGTCATTTAACTCGTAATTCTTTTCTTTTGAAAGACCTACCTGTTTCCTGGGCCCTTATATTTTCTTCCGAGGAGACAAGGAGCTACAGCGTCACTTCGAAGGCGAACCTCAGCCGCCGTTCGTCACTACAAGGATAAGTTGTTCCTCTCTCGCTGTGTCTTTCCGCTATTCTCTTCTTCTCTTTGAAATTCTTTCGATTGTCTTCATATATTTATTTATTTTTTTGTTGAAGTGAATTTTGGATTTCTTGTCGGTATTTCTTGGGAGCACCTCACCGGTGTCGTCTCCCAGCGTCCCTCATAGGGGCGGGGGTGGCGTGGATTTGACCGCGACTTTTGTGCCAGGTTGTACCGGCATAACTAATTTTTTATTGTGATTATATTTGTTGACACCCAACTCGGTATACGTTACTATACATCGTCACTCAGCGTCCCGTTGTGGGCTGGAGGTCAGACTTGGCCGCACGTGACCGAGGCTCTGCTGTCGTGTTCCCTGACTTTCTATATGTGTCGCGTGCCTCTTCAATTCAGTGTTATCTCGTGGGTCGCGCTTAGCTTTGTTCGTGAGATTATCGAAGCTCGTTTTTCCTACTTTTCCTGGAGCATCGGTGCTCATCGCTCATTTCGTGCATCATCACCGGATTTCAGTTTTTGTATCTAGGCTGCCCGGTCCGAGCCCGGTTAAAGCTCTCCGAATATTCTTCTCTATCCAGGGTGTATATAGGCTGCCCAGTCCAAGCCCGGCTACAGCCCCTTTAGATACTTTCTAGGCTGCCCGGTCCGAGCTCGGTTAAAGCTCACCGATTATTCTTTTCTATCCAGGGTGTATATAGACTGCCCGATTACAGCCCCTTTTGCCACTTCCTCCCGCCGTCGTTCATCTAGACTGCCCGGTTCTAGCCCGGTTATCACTTTTCGATTAATTTCTCCGCTCCAGGGTGTATACCAGCTGCCCGGTCAGAGCCCGGTTACAGCTCCGTTCGGATATTCTTTACTACCCAGGGTGTATATAGGCTACCCGGTCCAAGCCCGGTTACGTGCTCTCAATTATTCTCTACCTTCAAGGTGCATAGAGGCTGCCCGGTCCGAGCCCGGTTTCAGCCCCTTCCTTTCTTTTCTCGCTTCAAAGATCCTTCTAACGGGTACGTAGTCCTCGTCTTCAAGTACTGAATGATCCGCGTTCGTCAAGCTCGACCCCGCACCACCGGGAAGGCCCGAGTCAAGATAGATTTGGCGGCCTACCACGCTCGTATATCTCTGCCCGCATCCCCCTCGGACACTCTTCCGCCGGGTCCATCGTCAACTCCCGAATCGAGATATTATAAAAATACGAACAAAAGTTTCCGTCGACGTGAGAAAAAGCGCCAACAAAAGGCACAGCTTGCACAAGCGCTAGCTAGCGGGTTAGCTAACGACCTCATTCAGCTTTCTCTTCCTCCTGTAGTTCGCTCACCCGGAGCCTCCATGCCAGCAGAGTTTTCGCAATTCGCTCCTCTGTCTGTATCGCAGAGACCCTTTCGACCGATTGACATACCCGAGCTGTTTTTCTCTCCTTTAAAGAGGTTACCTTCCCACGAGACGCTCGTCGCTAGTCCAGACGAAGTCTTCATTCCGACGTGTAGCTCCCCGGAGAAATTCTCTCTGATAAAATCGAGTCCCGTTGGTGGCGTCAAGCCCTGGCATCGCCTACGAGTAAGAAGCCCCTCTACCTAGAGGGACACTGACTCCCCCCCCCCCTTTACTAAATTGTGAATCGTACAATTAGTACTTTATAGCCCCCCCCTTTTAGGGGGCCATACATTACCCCGACATACAAAGTATTTCATCACTACCCCCCGCCCTTGAACTTTCCGTACTATTACGCGGGAAGTTATCACAATCAGTTTGTATCCGTTAGATATCAATCTATCCGTTTGAATAATAATCTTATCCGGTGTAACTATCCATTTTAATTAAATTTTGTATGTTAATTTTCTTGACATTATGATGTTAAATTTTTTTGTCTACTGGTCGTTTCAATATTTTCATAAAATATTGATACTTAAATTTTAATCCTTCTGTACCCGTTTTTTTGCATTACTATCCGTTTGTATACTTATACATTTCAATCCTTTATTTTTCATCCGCGATGCAATCCTTATCTATCCGCCAACTACTTAGATTTTATCTCGTCACCTATCTCGGATTGCAAATTTATCCGTTCCAATCAATGATTATTTTCTTTAATCCTTTCTCTAAAAGATGTATTCCCTTACCGTTCTAATCCATAAATATCTATCCGCAACCCTATCCTCGTCTATCTGAGATCTACTTTGACATTCCTTAATATCTATCATGGATAGGATACTCATCCGTGCCAATCATTACCTATCCTCTTTAATCCGTTATTCACAAAACATATTGCATATCTGTTACAATCCATAATTTCCTATCAGTCAACTTATCCTTTTCTATTCGCAACCTACTTTGACATTCCTTGTTAACTATCACGGATAGAATACTTATCCGTGCCAATCATTAATTATCTTCTTCAATCCTTTCTCCACAGAAAGAATTGGCTATCTGTTCTAATCTATAATCTTCTGTCCGTCACCCTATACTTGTATATCCGCCACCTACTTTGAATTTTTTTGTTATGTAAGACGGATATAATCTTAATTCGTGCCAATCATTACTTATTCTCTTTTATCCGTCCTCCACAATATTTATCGTCATGACTCTTTTCTCCACAGAAATAATTAGCTATCCGTTCTAATCCGTAATTTTCTACCCGTCACCCTCTCCTTGTCTATCCGCGAACTACTTTGATTTTTATCATTATGTAACACGGATAGAATATTAATCCGTGACAATCATTACTTATCCTTCTTCAATCTTTTCTTCAAAAAACGTATTGACTGTCCGTTATAATTTGTAATTTTCTATCAAATACAAATTAGCATTATAGTTTTCACTGCAGATACATACGAATAGAATTTTCTTTATTCAAACTGATACGCGAGGATAGAATATTATTAGTTCAATATAGATTCAAAACGATAGACACGGATAGAGTATTACTAGTTGAAGACTGATTGAAACGGATAGTTATGGATATCATATTTTTACTTGAAGACGGATTTAAGCGAATAGACGTGGAGAGATTATTTTTAGTTGAAGATGGATTAAAAAGGATACATAAACATAGAATATTTTTCGTTGAAGACGGATTGAAACGGATAAATAGGATACCCTCTCACGGATAGATAAGGATAAAAAAGCTCGGACTGAAATGGTATGGGGGCAAATTAAATTTCACTGCACGTATTGAAAATTATTCAAACGTATAAAGATTTAAAGATCTAACAAAGGATATAACATGATTGAAAAGGATGCAGACTGCTCATTAGGGTGGTCCAAAAATGCATTCGAAATTTTTTTTTTAATTTTTATCGGGACACCCCCCAAATTTGTTTGAATCCAACCAAAAATAAATTCATTTTTTTGTTTCGAAAATAGTACATTGTGTTACAAGTGCGTGCAGTTGAACATCACATGAGTGGAATGTCTTCCAGCACATGTCACACACGATATTTTTTGCAAAAAATGCATGAAAATGCAATGGAAAATACGATATGGAGGTCGGTGGCGAGGGGGGTCCAGGGCGCAGCCCTGGTGGAGGTGCAGGTGGCGAAGCCCCGCTGGAGGGTGTTCGGGGGGCGAGGCCCCCTGAATGAAAAAAAAAAACACCAAATATTGAGTCACAATATTATTTCAATAAACTAAAAAAAAAAACCTTGAGTAACGTGCCCACAGTGTTGAGGGTGCTAGACTTTTCGAGAGTTCGTCAAAATATGCAAGGAGCACGTTTTCTGTTACAGAGGTTATTTCACTTGTTTGGCACCTGTATTCATGTCGACTGGTCGGATGTTTGACAGCTTTTTATGAGCGTCATGAAAAAAAATGTGGCCAGTTGAGTTGTCCGGCTACGCCGCGTTATAGCGCCACATGTCGTGTGAATATTAATTCCCGAACTAAAGATAAGCGCTCCTAAGTGATTCAGTGCGGGAATATTCCCGCACGCTACTCTCACAGTAGAGGAATCTGGAATTTTCCGTACGCTTTAACATGTATTTCCCATAAGGAAAAAAGGTCTTTTTTTCTTGTGGGAAATACAGGTTAAACTCCATGGGCCCTTGCGGCACCCCTAAATATCATTTTATTCAAAAACAAAAAAAATGTATTTATTTTTGGTTGGATTCGAACAAATTTGGGGGGTGTCCCCATAAAAATTCGAAAAAAAATTTGTTGGACCACCCTAGTGCTCATTGAAACGCATAATAAATTCATATCCGTTTAGATCCGCTAATTCCTATCCGTTTAAATCCGTTTACTTAAAGCAGGGTAGATATTGTTAATTGAACTTTTTTTTTAATCATGTTGTACATCCTAAAATTATCGAAATTTGAACAGATTTGTTTTTAAAACTATTAGGTGATATTGAAATCAACAATTTTTGTCTTATACAATATTCTGTGTGCCTGATAGTTTTGGCAAAATACGCAAAAAAGCATATTGTAATAATCGATTTTTATCGATTTTATGGATATGTTGCAGATCTGTCTTCAGGATTAATGAGTAGATTATGATAACACGCATGAAATTTCTTTTGCACAGTTTTGCATCTGGTCCATAGTTTGTAAAAAGCACAAACAAGTTTTGCAACAAAGTTTCTAGGAACCCGATTGTAGCCGACATTTATTAAAATTTTCCCATTCTGTTAAAGGACCCATGGAGGAAAAAAATTTGTCTAAGACTTTTTTCGTATTTAGAATAATTTATTCAGGAAATAAAAAATTAATTTAAAAGAAAATAAATCTCTAAAGATCAACTGGGATTGAAAATTTTAACCGATTTTTTTTCAATCTTTTTTGATTACTCGTAATAATATAACGAGGCTAATGCAGTCTATTAAAACTAGATTAATTGATATTGTACAAAATTTGGTTTTTCTTCATGCACGAGGAAGGGAGGAAGGTATATGAGTTGGTTAAGAAAAACGGAATGGAGAGAGAGAAGACAGAAGGGGAAGAGAGAATAAGAGAGTCAAGGTTTAGCGGGAACTATGTGTGGATTATGCCAAGGGCAAGAGCGCAATATTTATGTGAGAAAGGAGAGAAAGGAAGTCAGGAGCTTATAGCGAGGATGAGGCGTGGGTGCATGGAGGGTTTCAATAGGTTCTGGCTCTCTCGGGAGAAGAGGATGTATGAACTGTGTGGGAAGGGGGATGCAAGAGTGGAGCACTGGTTGGAGGAGTGCGTAGAGGTGGAAAGGAGTGAGATAAGCATGGAGGTATTGATGCATGAAAAGGGGAAAAAAGCGCAGTAGCATGGGTGAAGGGAGTGTTGAGTAAGATGGAGAAGAAGAGAAGGCAGGAGGAAGAGGAACGGAGAAGGAAGGAGGAAGAGGAATGGAGAAGGAATGATTGTAAATAGGGGAGGAAGTAGATATAAGTAAGCTGTAAATATTGTAAATAGTAGATAAGTAGTGGGTATTAGCCGCGAAAACAGAAGTTGGCAAGCGAAGGCGATGCGAGAAAGTAGGGACATGCGAGCGAGGCGAGGCGAGGCGAAGCGAGGAAGGCAAGGCGATAAGAGCGTGCGGTCTTAGAGATAAGGAATGGATGGATGTTAGTTTTTAAGGGTTAGTTTTAAGGAAATTCTGTAAAAAATAGAATTGTAAGCAAGTCAATTTTTTAAGGCCAGCAGGCTGAAAATAGTACATTATGATACAAGTGCGGGAAGTTGGCGTCAAACAAGTAGGAATCACCCACCCGCACGCGTCTCACATACTATTTTTTGTAACCCCTGTAAAGGGAAGTTCGTGACATAAGATAAGAAATATTGGTAGGTAATAAGATTGTCGGGGGGAGGGCGGGGTCCAGGGCAGAGCCCCCGTGGGGGGTTGGGGGGGCCAAGCCCCCCGAGAGGAAAAAAAAACGAACTAAAATGATTTACACTCGACTCTCTCAAACGTAAGCTTCCCAAAGATACACGAAGTTGCACCAGGCAAACTAACCTAAACAGTCAACTTCTTAGCTGACGAAATTCTGACATAAAAAAAAAAGCTGACAAATTCTGCAATTGGCTGTAATCTGGCGCGCGATACAAAATCGAATTAAATTAATTTGATTTTGAATCGCGCGCGGAAAATTTTGACCAATGGCAGCTTATACTGTTGTATCACGCATCCGGTGGCTTCAGATTGGTTGTGATCATTCTTGCGACCAATCAGAAACTAGCGGTTCCCTTAATTTCCATGCGTGGAATACAGCAGATACACACTTTCCTCCAAAGTATGCTTGATGTTCAACATTCCCGCATTAAATTTTGTGCGGGAATGTTATGATTCCCGCACACTTTGACTTCATCAAGAATCGGCCATTTTCTGCTCATTTTTTGGTGCATATACTAATAACTTCCCGTACAGTGTTGCAAAAATAAACGTTTATCTATCTATCTGTTAATCTTAACATTTGTAGCTCGTTGAAATAACGACATTATGACGTTCTTAATACGTGAAATGTCCGGCATTATGGAGTCCTTTGGACGTCCTCACATGGACGTTTATGTAAAATATCAGAAATACGTTCTTATAACGTGCTGAATATGTAATCGAAAATTTTCTCGTGAAAGTATAGATATACGGGTACAGTGGTGAAATTGTGTGGAATATTCAACACCTGGGGTTTTGGAATTCTTCTAATTCATCCCCCTTCCCTTCAACGGCAAATATATTATATCTGACCTTCTTACAAACATCGTATTAAAATAACTTATAAAATCCGTCCGCGAAGAAATGACGAAACACCGAATGCACCACAGTAATTCAACGATTGAAAGGGTAGTTCTACCAAGACACAGAGGAGGTAGGGGCATTGTAGATGTCAAGAAACCATGTTAGTCACAAGTTATACAGTTGCGAAACTATTCTAACAGCAAGCGAGACGTTACGCTTTACAACACCATATGTAAAGCGGAATTAGAAACGAAATGGAGACAGAAAGCCATCTACGGCGAGCACCCCAAAACGTTTGAGCAACACGAAGAAGATAGTGGGGCATCCAATATTTGGCTGAGAAAGGGCGTCCTTCATCCAGGAACGAAAGGATTCGTCATTGGGATTCAGGGCAGCGTTGTCAGCACCAACAATTATCGCAATCACGTGTTACATCAAGACGTGGTTGACCGGTGCCGATTATGTGGAGATAACAACGAATCTATCGAACACATTATTCATGGTTGTCGCGTAATGGCTCAAAGAGAATATACGCACAGGCATAATGATGTGGCGGGCATTATACATGAATAACCTGCCCTAAACCTAGGACTCTTAACAAAAACGATAATTTGCTATAGAAACATTCCAATGCCAGTTTTAGAAAATGAAGATTACATCTTATATTGTGATGTTACTATCCAGACGGACCATTACATCCGAGCCAATCGACCCGACATCGTGAAGCGAGAAAGAAAAGGTGGAAGAATCTACATCATCGACATTGCTTGTCCACTTCACCGAATTACAGGCAACCTATACAACCAAGATCCATAAGTATAGCGAGCTAAGGCATAAAGTAAAGACAATATGGAGGAATGTGAAACATGCATCTATTCGTCATATTGTGATTTCGGCTACAGGCAATATGCACACAAGATGCACTGAACATCTTGAACATTTAGGAGTAAGTACGGTACTTGCAGCAGCTCAGAAGACAGTTTCGTTTATCACCTGTCGTATTGTTAGAAACTTTCTAGACCATCAGGAAGCAAGCAAATAAAAACCTATGGAGTGATAGATGGTAGCTCTAGGAAAGCACCCAGAGTTGACTGTTGTCTCCTTCAACGCTCGTGGCCGCTGTGTAAGGATAACAGTGGTAAAAGACGAACTCCAAACTACACCATGCTCCTAATTTTGTACCTACAACATCATCGCAAAAGATTTCAAACGTCGAATTAAATTAATTTATAACATCTTCATCTCATTAGTCAATTTGACTTATTGTTAGTCCGTGGCTGATGATGAACAACCGTGTTCAGCCCGAGAAAGAGTTAAAAAAGATAATAATGGTAGCTCTATATAAAGCATCCAGAGGCGACTGTTGTCACCTCCAACGCTAGAGGCAGATGTGTAAGGATAACAGTGGTAAAAGACGAACTACACCATGCTCCATGCTCCTAATTTTGTACCTACTACATCATCGCAAAATATTTCAAACGTTGTAGTACATTAACTTATAACAGCCTCATCTCATCAGTCACTAAACTTAGTCCGTGGCTATGACGAAAAACCGGGTTCACCCGAAGGCACGTTTGAAAAAAATTCTAATCTTCCCTAAAAGTAAGATTCTTGATCTCTGAAATTGCTATTTTCGTTTCATTTTGGGTGTGAAATAATGGGAAAAATACTTAAGTTGGTTTTTAAAGATCCATTTCAAGAAAAGTCATAATAAAAATTTCACAACTTATTGGCAAAGACCCAGATATGTATCTGTAAGATATGAAGGCCTGCATTACATAACTAGATAACCCACATTTTTAGAAAAAATTGGGTTTTTGCGTGAAAAATGCTTAAAAAGTCAAATACACGTTGTGTTAAAATAATTTTTTTGAAATCTCATTTTTAATATAGTAATGAAAAAATTGGCAATTTAAAAGTAGATCATTGACTCTCTGTACTTGTCTCTTATCCTTTTTTTATTGCCTAACCACACACCTATTCAACGTGCAACTCGATTTTGTATACACCGGATAATTTCGAATAAAATTCGCCGCTTTTTTGAGCACCAAAGTGCCATTCAAATTATAACCTAAAATCTTAAAACTTCATTTTCTAAAAAAAGAAACACTTTTTAAACATTTGTTTCGCTCAATTTCTTGCCTTGCCATCAGCAACTCTATTTCTGGAAATTATTATCGTTTCTTTATAAAAAATATATACTTTTCTTCTTTTTATAGACCTTTCAGCGAAAAATCGTCCATAACAATAAAACAAGTTTTTATCTTTTTTTTTAGTTGTAAACTGGGTTTTTAATTGATATCCAAAGACGATTTTCAAAATCCATTAAATTCTAACCTCCAAATTCTTAAATGATTTACTTAAAATTGGTTAATTTTTCTGATCAAACTCATTTTCTTCGAATTAATCAACTTACTATCTCAGGAGTTAGTACTTATTTTTTGTTTAAAATGAAAATTGAACTTTTTATCGCGCTCCGCAGCCATGCCTATTCCAATTTAAGATTTTTGACACTTCGAGATTGTCAATTTCGACATTCTATTTTTCGAAACTGAATAACGTTTTCTGATCACAAATTTTCGGCCTCAATCAAAAATACTTTAGGTCAGGAATGGACTTTTGTTTCTTCATCTTTAAATAGTAATTTCGATTTCACAGAAGGTTTTTTCGCTCTCCCGCAAAATTCCGATTTTATTGGTTATCTAGTTCTATATTGCAACACTTCATGTGATAATCTATTAAATTAATTAAGTAGTTTCGAAGATTGTTTATAATCTTATTATTTTAAAATTTTCTATTATGTATTTTTAAATTGTTTATGTTCTCAGTATTAGGAATTAAAAATCCAGGCACTTGACAATTAGACACAATCAACTTAGATATAGCTTCAATCCTTAGAATAAAAATAATAAAAAATGGGTTGTTCGGAAGAATAAATTGAGGAACTTACCAGTTTCATCGCCGATAGCCCAAACTAGAATATCCACACAAGCAGAATTAGCCATTACGTTCATTTTGAATCTATTAACTGTTTTGCAATCCGTGTCCATATCCTCGCGTTCGCTTACATCATGTTGTTGTCGTGATTGTAGTTCTGTTTGTCCAGATAGAAACAGACCCTTCATGAATTCTTGTACATCACGGGTAAATGGAGATGGCAAATCCGTTTGGCCTTGCAGTAGTTCACGTAGAAGTGCTACTATGACTAAGTTCATTGTTTCACTAAATGATTTATATGGAAAAATTTGCACAACGCCAGAGTTATATACCTGAAAGGAAAAAATCAAAATCCATGGACAAGGCGAGTACATTTTCACTAATGTAAGATCTTAATTTTTGTTTACCTGCTGTTCTGAGCTTTTTGGAAAACGGAGAAAAAATCTACACTCTACACATGTAATGTGGGAGTTCCTGGTTTGATTCCGAGCTGAGACTAGACTTTTTCTCTATTTTATAAAAAACATCAGGACAATTGCGAGAACTGCTGGAGAAAATGGAAATATTGTACCTAACTTTAGCAGTGAGCTTATGATGAAATAAGTAAACATTTTAATTTTCTTTTTATCAGGTCAAGAATGAAAAAAAACGTTGAATGATAAAATGTGTAGAAATAAAAATGAAATAGAATTTAAAAATCATTCAATACAAGTCAATATAGTGAAGAAATTTTCAAAATATTTTAATATAAAGAAGTTTTTCAGTCTTTAGCAGACGACGCTGCAGCTTAATGTCGCATCGCACCGCATTTGGCAGGTTTGTTTGTAAATGGTCAAGAGATGAAATTTGAACTAGAAAACCCTCGTGAAGAACCATAAAATCTTCACCCCATTGGTAGATTTGTTTGTGAATTCGCTAAGATAACAAAACAGCAAATTTTCCCTCTCTTTTATTCACTTTCACCATTATATTCTACATTTTCATTTTTAATCATTGCTTAAAAATTTAAACGAGATTATATGTGAGCAATTCCATGTAAAATCATCTTAAGAATTTCAGCTCTTGTCAGTAATTTTGCTAAAAAATTCTAGTATCAGTTCACTTAGGTGTTAAAAGAAAAACCCTAAAATAATTTCTGAAAAATTCAAAAAACTTGAGATATTCCAAATTGAAAATTTTGGTCCTTTTTTTTAACTTTCATAACTTAGTTTTCGAGAAATAATTAAAAACGTATGCCGAAAGGGCATACAGGGCTTTTAGAGGACAATGTAAGCAATCTATAAAAAAATTAAGAAAGTAAAAAGTGGATTTTTTCATAAATTCAGTTTAAAAACTTGTTTTTGAAAAATCCAAGAAGTTTTTAAAATTTGTGTTCAAAAAATATTTCGTCAAAGTTACGTTTTGTTACGAATAATTAAAAGAAGAACACCTTAATGGCATTAAAATCGCCAAAGTTATGAAAGTTAAAAAAGGACTAAAGTTTTCAATTTTTAATATCTCCTAAGTTTTTTTAATCTTTCAAAATTTATTTTCGGGTTTTTCTTTCAACACCTAAGAAAGCGGTTACTAGAATTTTCATCACAATTAATAACATGAACACAGTTTTTATTAAAATTTTGATTCTAACCATTTAAAAAGAACTTTCTCCGTGTTAAACAATGCAAGTTAAGAATAATTCTTTATTTTCTAAATCCTCGTAATTTTTATTTACGTAAAATTTAAATTAAATTATATTTGAGTGTTTTACTCATGTTGCCATGCAAATTTTAGGTACACAATTTCGGACTTCACCGCCTCGTGCGCTGGCAGTAATTTCTAACTTCGTTTCAAGGTTTCGCACATAGCCAGTTACATCAATAGCGTTACAATATAAAAATACAAATTGAAAATAATTACCAGTTGTGCCTCCTCATCAAGAAATGCTAATGTTTCTTTTGTAAGGAGTTTCTTAGCCAATGCTAGAACACTTTGCAGATGTACTACGCTGAATTGTAAACTAGACTTTCTATCTGGACTTTCACTTTGCCGGACTTGTGGAAATTGATTGAAACTGGAGCCATACTTGTGAAAAAAGAAATTGCTTGGATCGTATGGCACTGAAGAATAAGATTGCAGTGAAGGTCGTTTGATCGTTGAGTTATCGTAGTCGTTAATCGATAATGAAACTGAGGCACTGTCGGCGAGCAGGTGAAGATTTAAATTACCGCTTAATGAACGTGGTATGATTGGTCGAAAATTAGAGAAACAATGCTGTTTTTTGTCTACTAAGATGCTTCTATCAGAGATAGAAGCACCGATGGGTGGTTTCGGTCGTGGGAATAGGCGAGAAAGTAATGGAGGATCAACATATGTGAATCTTCCCATCGAGCGTGCTAGCCCAATCAGTATCGGCACAATACACTTGCATAAAGATACTGAAAAATTAAATTAGGATTTAGAATTTTTACAATAAAAACTACAATACATAAACTCCATTTTAATTATCTTTAGTTTTTTCTTAGGATACGCGTGACTATATGATAGATAAGGCTAAAGACATTTTCCCCAAAATAAAATTTTTCTCAGGTAATTTAAATTTTACGATTCATGCCTTTAAGAGTGAACAATTAATCATTTAGAGTAGCGAAAACAGAATTTCTAAACTGAAGTATATAATGTTTGATAATTAAATATTCAAATGCAATAGGTTTCAATTCGAAAGTTTAATATTGAAAAATATTAAATTCTAAGCCTTATAAGCTATTCAACTGTTTTACTTCTTTAATATCAAGGCCTTTGAAATTAAATGATCTCTTGATAGTCTCAAAGAAGCGATGCACAATTTCCAAATCAAGGCGCTCAACAGAGTACGGTTCTTCGTGTCTAGAAGAACCGAAATTCGGTTAGCACAGCACAAATATTAGCGGTGTGCTTAAGACACTTCAGAATTTTAATGCTTAAGTAATCAATTAAAACCTTTATAATATTAACCTTTTTTATCAACAAAAAATAAGCGGGGAACTTGTGGAATAAAAGGGGTCTCGAGTGATGAGGAGATGCTGAGCGATAGGGGGTGTCCTGTGGGACAGTAAAGGTCCCGAGGGCAAGATAGGGTTCCGTGGGGCTCTGAGGGATAACTGCGGTCCCTAGGAATAGGTAGGGTCCTTTGGGTTAGGTTGAGTCCCGTAGGATAAGGGGGTCCCGATGGATAGGTGATGTCCCGTGGGATAACTGGGGTTTGTGGGATAGGTTGGAGCTTGTAGGTTTGGTTGTGTCTCGTGAGATAAGGGAGTATCGAGAGATAGGTGATGTCATCACCTGTGGGATCGATAGGATCCTGTAGGTTAGGTGTAATCCTGTCGATTTCTTAGGTCTCGTGGGATACATGGTTATCGAGGGATAGTGAGGGTCATGAAGAGTAGTTGATGTCCCGTGGGATAGGTGGGGTTCCCTGGGTTAAAAGGAGTTCAAGGAAAAAGTACGAGGGACGAAAGGACACTCGATTAAAACTAGAAGAGTTTCAGCCCTGGGTTACGAAACCCTAAAAATTAACAATTTCGAAAAAGTGGAATAAGTTAACATATTTTTAAAGTGAATAAAGATCAATTTAAAAAATATATAATTTTAATTAAGAAGTAAAATTTTCAAATTCAAGCAATCAAAAATACATTTTTTGTGGCTTCAAACATAAAACGATTTTATAATTAGACTTTCAATACTGAAAACGTTTAAATATTAAAAAGTTCAAAATTGAACATTTCACGCTCAATACTTCCAAAAAATAGACAACTTAAAACACTTGCAACTGTAACATTTGTAATTGGATTCGTAGAAATTTTAATGATTTTCGAAGTGACCTCGTTTAAAACCGCTTCATTGCATACGATATTGAGGGACGTTGGCAATGATTGGATATCTATTTTTTTTATAAAAACACAAAAACATTTTGGGGAAACAAAATCTGACCCTTTCCCGACTTCCCTGTCAAGTGGCCACCCTGTATAATCCTCTTAGATATTTAACTGAGAAAATCAATTCTTACTCTTGGCTTGTAGTCCTCTACTATTGCTCTGATCATTGCTGCCTCGTATGAGGTTGGTCAGAACAGCTAATATTTCAACTTGGATGGCGATAATTTCTTCTCGAGCCTGTTCACATCTCGCAGCAACATCGCTCAACAACGTATTTAGGCAGAAGCTAAATCGTTCAGCGACAGGAACTCGTTCTGTTGCACTATGAATTATTTCGTCCAACCATACGGCTTTAGGAAGACCACGCAGAAGCCGTAACAAATAAGGTAAAATTCGATCGCGATTCTGCAATCCTGACTCGAGAAAATAAATGCCGAGGGCAATTGTCGCATCTTGCCCTCTTTGATCCAGACGAAAAACGCCTGCACTCTCCTGTGGACAACGTTTGTAGAGTACATTGACCTGGAAATTAAATTGAAACAATTGGAGCCATTTTTCTACAAGAGAGGCTTAACTTACGTGGATCAAATAAGTTCAATATTGGGTTGACTTGTTATTAAAACTTTTATCTAAAATCTAATTAAAGTTCAGCACGTTCAAATAAAGAAAACTGATTTGAGTTTACTATGTTTTTTGTCCAAGTATTTTTTAGTTAAACTCAGTATTATCTCGAGAAGTTGCAATATGGGGATGAGTCACGATTATATAATTATATACTATGCACGAATGCATGTAATGACTTGATAGCAGCCATAATATCTAATTGGATAGAAAAACTGGCATTTTGCTGTCTAATAATAGGTTTGTGGACTTTTTTACCGTATATTACAAAGGCAACTAGATGCACGACAAATTTTCGTAATACCAATAAGATGAATAAAAATTTGAAATATTGATGTACTATTCTTAGATCGAAATAAATTGATGCTTTTAATGATGTATAAAATGTAAAGGAATGTATTTGATTCAGTTATGCGCAGTTATTTTGGAGCTTGATCCATTCACATTGAATATTATCTTCAATGTAACTATCTGTTTAAAGAATTTAAAGTCTTTCTTTTTATTCATTGTATCTATAATTTTATATATCCGTAAAAACATTTCTGTCCACGTATTTTGCGCCTAAGAAAAAAATTATCCACATCCTGATTTTATTTAAACAAAATACATACTTTAAACATCAGAATAACAAGAGTGTATTCCCGCAGAGATGTCGCTTATTTAAAACTTGTTACTTTGCTTATTTTTGTCCAATTGAATCAAAGAGGTTGAATAAACATTTGATGTTTACACTAGTGAAATAGAAACAACTGGAAATTTGAGTTATAATATTCATAGTATGTTTGCCAATGCTACTTTTGCGTAAGAGAGGTTGATTCCGTTTATTCGGATGTATGAATCAATAGGCATTTTGGTTGACACTTTTTATCTGTTCAAATTTTGTTAAAAGGGAGTGCATAATCCAGTTGAATAACATAGTTTCAAATAGAATGACAAGTGGAAACTCGCGTTGGTGGACGTTCAAAGTGCAAACTAACCTACAAAGTGTCACGGGAAACTTCAGTGTTTCGCATTCATTAACAAAGCGTGCCTTGTTCAGTAACAATAACTAATAGATTAAGTGACAAACAATAATGTCTATTTACCTTTTCCCATGGCGTAGATGTAATTCCTGCTAAAGATCTGGCTAAATGTTGGACAGTCTTCGAGAAGAAAAACTTCTCATCCTCGGCCATTTTTCCTACTGCTTGCTTCTACCTTCTACTTGGTGCTACGAGCATGATCCAATTCACACCAGGGGCTCTATTCTCGAGTTTTTTTCGTATACGAATCTTCCGACTTTCGAATGACATGCAATGAACCCTATTCCCGAACACTCACTGGCGGTTCGTATACGTAAAGTTTCGTACGGTACGAAATGCAACGAGTGGGTATATGCCACTCGAAACTTACATTCGTATACATGATCCAAGAAGCATGGTCTCGCCACGCGCATCTAAAAAAAAGTGAACCAATCAAATGGCCCGTAGGAATTCGTACAGCGGAAGACATTTTTAAAGGGACGTCAAGCGGGAAGTTTAAAGCAGGTTCAACGCTGCAAGTGTTAATTGCAGAAAAAACTCGAAAACAGTCTTATAACTAATCGTATAAAGCTCAAATGAAAATCAGAAAAATATGTCTTATATTGATAACGAGTATGGCGGACCAGCCGAACGCAAGCATTACGCTACAGCGTAATGCTAAAGTAATGGTAAAGTAATATATGGCATTATAATTATTAAAAGAAGCAAAATAAATATGTAAACTTTTGCAATTATAATGATACGTTAAAATTTACGTTAAATGGTCGTGCTGTAATTGCAAAAAGTTTGTTTTTCAGCGTAAAAAAATGCAAAAATAATGTGCTTATCATTGCAGTCTGCTAACGACGGCTTCAAGCGGGTTGCCAACATGCAGGGGCCCGCATTAAATGACTGGCACTTTATTTTTTTTATTTTTTAATGCTGAAAAAGCAAGTTGTTGCAATTACAACATTACCATTTAACGCACCTCCAAATATAAATAGGAAAAAATAGCTCCAAAACCTCTATGACAATCCAACTATCCGATGAAAATACTTGAAAAAGAAAGGAGACAATCTGAAAACAATCTGAAAGTCCATGGTTTCTCAGTGATCCCGAGTGTCCTTTAGGGATAAAATAGTATCTTCAAGAATTAAAACAGGTATTAACTACATTCTTATTATCTACATTTAAGTATATAAGTTTGAGAAACGCTGTGCTACATCATGACGCGAAAACATTTCAATCGTAGTTAGGAAAGCGTCTCTGCGTTGTCATGGTAACCAAGATGTCTTCCGCTGTACGAGACGCGGCTTGAACGTATTTCGTACCCCCAAGTGGCGAGACCATGCTTCTTGGATCATGATTCGTATACGAATCTAGAGTCTGATCATGCGCAGTGATTAAATTGTATGATTTGTGAGGCGCGCGGTATAAAAAGTGACAGATCGAGAGTGATAAAAAAAAAAGTTTTTTACAAATTTGATACAGTAAGTGGTTTATGTATTGTTTGATTGGTGGTTTGAAGGTTGCGACACTTGAGAATATTTTACTTTTTTTATACACATATACTAATTTGTATTGAAATTCTTTGAAAATTTGTTTCGTTTTGAGGTTAAAAAATAATTAATTATATCGTCGGACATCCCAAAAGTGTATTCAGAAAAAAGCCGGCATGTGAAAGCCCTTTTGGGTTGAAATCAGTCGAGACACACCGCGATCAATCAAATTTTCTTTAACCATCGACTTTTATTTCTAATTTAAATTAATTTAGGGGAGACCGGGGCGAGATGAGCATACGGGGTCAAATGAGACACTGAATTTTCTCTCAAAATATGTGATTTTTGTTGTTGTTCTTTTCAGAAATATCATAAATAATGATATTGAATTTATCGGAAAGAGAAAAAAAAATTAAACAAAGTAGATAAAGTAGATAAAGTAAAAATAAAAATAATTGAAATTTCAACACATGAATCCTGTTATTCTATCATATAATAAAACCAACAGAAATGATTTAAATTAACAGATAATATTTGTAAACAAAGGTTTGTCGTGAAGTTTGTTCATCGATCTCGAATGTACTGACGCATTTATAAACAATTAACTAATAAAGACAGGTAATATTAAAGTTTTAATCATAATTGTGATTTGGGGCGGAACGAGCCGCGAGTTCGTGGGGCGAGATGAGACGCTCTTGTCTTGCTTGTCATAACCTCTTTATGGAGCTAGCAGAAAAGTTTCTGTTCGCAAGATTTGAGTCATTTATAGTGAAATTTTTGAAAAAAGATAAAAATTTAAAGGAGTGTTTCGACAGTGGAAAGTTATAAAAGAAAAACTGACGTGTGGTTAGAAGAGTTCATAACTGATATTGTAAAAGCGGATGTTTGAAGAAATTCTAGAAATTTTTATTTATATTGAAAATTACAATTTGCAGAAGAATTCTAAAATTAAAATTTAAAATCATTTCATTCAATTTTTCACAAAAATCCCCATTTTTATGCGGGGAAAAATTTTGGTATTTAGGTGTGAATTTTATAAAAGCAGTTTAAAAATTATTAAATTTTTTTTTGGAAATATGTTATAAATCAAAAATGTCAAATAAATGTTAATTCAACTTGAAATTATAAAAGTTATATTATAAATGAAAAATTTGAAATAATTAACCATTAAATGCATTTATACTTTCAAATATTTATAAAACCCTTTGCCTAAGTAATAAGACTTAATTATACCTCACAACATTATTTGTTGAACATTTTACAGATCATGAATTGGTTTGAATAATGATATTGCTCAATCGTGAAAACAATTATATTTTGTCATGATACTCATTTCCATTCTTAGAATACTTCAAATAATCTTTCATGTGTATGAAAAACACGAAAAATAATCTTCTATTAACGAAAACTAATAAATAGTTTAGGTGTCTCATCTCGCCCCAGAGCATGGGGCGAGATGAGACATGTGCACAAATTATAAGTTTCATATTTTTACCGCAATTACTATTTTTGGAATACTGAGTCTTTGATAAAATTGATAGATGAAGGTTCATAGTATGTATAGAACCCCTTACGTTTTTAAAAACTACTATAGATTTCAAATATTTCACTGAAAATTACAACTATGCTCATCTCGCCCCGGCCTCCCCTACTTACAAAGAAATGCAGAAAAAAATCTACAATTTTATTTGACTACCTAACCTCAATTGCACTTTACGCGATATTTTTCCTCACTAATATAATATTGCACAGAAATATGAGCCAATAAGACATCATGTGTCTTGCGCAAATATTTAATATTATTCTAAAACTAGAGATGAAAATAGAAATAAACATACCTTCAATATAATTTCACCCAGCACCATGTGCTGATAGGGAAAGCATTCAATTTTTAAATCATACACATTTTGGCGCATTTCACACACGACTCTACAAATGATTTCATTGGCTCAAATTGTTTGTCACTAGTAAAGCACTAGAATTTTGACGTGAGTTAAACTTGGCAACGCTGTTCAGTACATTCGTATACGAATAACTCGAATCGCAAATTCGAAGAGTGCTCGAGAATACGACTTCCTACCAGGGATGTGCAGTTACGCGTAACTGGAGGATTTTGAAGTAAAATACCTAAGTGAAGTATTTTACGTAGAAAACAGGTAGAATACCTAGTAAATTACGTGCCAAGATGGCGGACCTGTAGAACTGTGCATAACCTCACTTTTTTGAATTTCTGGTATCGGCATTCCTAAAAGGGCGTAAGATTTTTTTTTCAATGCCTATATTGTTAAGTGAAGAATAATAATGTCAACCAGGAATGTGCAGTTACGCGTAACTGGAAGTTTTTTACGTATAATACCTAAAGGAGGTATTTTGCGTAAAATACCTGGAATATGTAAAATGCATGTAGAAAACCTTCAATTGGCTGTCTGATTCGAGGTTTCAATTTCCCGCCTCAGAGGTGGCGCCCTCATATATAGAACAAGACGTAATTTACATCATGTAGAAAACTGATGACGTAAAATACCAGGTAAATTACCGTAGAAAACCAAGTAAATTACCACGAGTATTTTACTTACCCATCACTGCTTCCTACTCGTATACGTATACGAATGTACTGAACAGCGTTGCCAAGTTTAACTCACGTCAAAATTCTAGTGCATTACTAGTGACAAACAATTTGAGCCAATGAAATCATTTGTAGAGTCGTGTGTGAAATGCGCCAAAATGTGTATGATTTAAAAATCGAATGCTTTCGCTGTCAGCACATGGTGCCGAGTGAAATTATATCGAAGGTATGTTCATTTCTATTTTCATCTCTAGTTTTAGAATAATATACTATATTTGCGCAATACATATGATGTCTTATTGGTTCATATTTCTGTGCAATATTATATTAGTGAGGAAAAATATCGCGTAAAGTGCAATTGAGGTTAGGTAGTCAAATAAAATTGTAGATTTTTTTCTGCATTTCTTTGCAGGTTTAAATTGAAAATAAAGATCGATGGTTAAAGAAAATTTGATTGATCGCGGTGTGTCTCGAATGACTTCAACCCAAAAGGGCTTTCATATGCCGGTTTTTTTCTGAATATACTTTTGGGATGCCTCACGATATAATTAATTATTTTTTAACCTCAAAACGAAACCAAAGAATTTCAATACAAATTAGTATATGTGTATGAAAAAAAAGTAAAATATTCTCAAGTGTCGCAACCTTCAAACCAACAATTGAACCATACATAATCCACATACTGTCTTAAATTTGTGAAAAACTTTTGTTTTGATCACTCTCGATCTGTCACTTTTTATACCGCGCTACTCACAAATCATACAATTTATTCACTGCGCATGATCAAACTCTTCATTCGTATGGTGGTCAGAGATGGGTTGTGACATGTCACTTGAGGTTTTCTACGTATAATACATAAATGACGTAATATACGTAGAAAATTGTAGAAAACTATGTATAATACATATCAAAGATGTCGGACGTAATTACGCGGGCGGGACTGCATTTGACGATTTGACAGATTTGAATAAGTCACATAACCTCTTATAAAGCTGTTCAATCTATTTAATTTGAATTTTGAGAGAAAAATGTTAAGAATAAGTAGAAAAAAAATTTTCAGGGGGGGATACCGTGGGAAAAAATTAACTTCGAGCGCCAGAAGTTGGAGAGTAAAAATGTTGCGAAGTGTTTACTTTGTCAAAAAGTTTTCAAAAACACAGGTTATAAGCGACTAAAGGCCCACAGGTAACGATTAGTTATAGGTTAGGTTACCATGTTTTCATACTTATGCTTGTGTTCCACATGCAGGAAAACGTTTCGGATGATAAAGTACGATAAACATTTATAATGAATATGCATATTATTTTTAAACTAATTTGTTCAGGAAAGTGATTAATAATTACGAATAATTAATTAATTGCTCAATATTAGCTGTTTCCGTAAGTCAATGGGGTATTTTTAGAATAGCGAATTCAAAAATCCCGCCCATATAGTCACGTGAGCAAATGTAAAATACATTTGTAGAAAACTAAGGACGTAATATACGTAGTAATATACATGTCGAAAACCATGTAATATACGTGATGTATTATACGTACCCATCCCTGATGGTGGTAGGTATTCAGGGCCCTTTCACACGATTACAGTTCCGCAAGTTGCGGACTTGCGCAAGTCATGAGTATAGTCAAGGTGGAGTCCCATGTGGGCAGAAAACGTCGGTGTAAAGCAGAAACTAATGAGAGTGAGAGAGACGGACATATCTATTTGTCTCTTCCACTCTCATGAGTTTCTGCTTTACGCCGACGTTTTCTGCCCACATGGGACTCCACCTTCAAAGATATTAGTACCTAGATGCGGCAAGGGTCAGGAGTGGGGACGCCGAATATATATATGTCACTACTTTCTAGCCCACGTTGAGGTGCTGCCCTCTTTAACTTTTCATTGTTTCCATGGCAACCGCGTCAAATCGTGTGAAATGTGAATGACTCACCGTCGGTGGTGAGAGCCTAGCGAGCAAAAAGACTCGCCAGGCTTGCTATGAACAAAGATATTTTACCTAGATGCGGCAAGGGTCTAGTTAGGCCACATGTCACGAGGGCGGCGCTACCTTCAGTTTTGTGGCCTCGGCTTTATTCGGTACTTTTCGGCTAAATTCGGCATTGCCGCTTCGTTTAAAGCGATTGTTTCGACCACATACCGCAAGGCAGCGCTATAAACGTCAAGCGGGTATTTAAAATCTTTGCATTATTATGAATTATTTATGTATATTAAAGGACTGGAACGGACTTTTTCCCATTTGAAAATACTTGTAGTACATATAATTCACTCTTATGACTGGAAAAGAGAAAAATATCTTATAATATAGGACGTAATAAAAAATGCAGAAGTCATTGAATATTAAGAGCACAAATAGAAGAAAAATAATCAATTTTAATTTTAATTTATGTATATTAATTATATATAATATAATGTATTGTATTATATATTAATTAAATTATATTAATTATTAAAGTAATAATTATATTAATTAAATTAAAGTAATTATATTACATTATTAGTATTTTTAATGAATGATTATCCACTGTAGGTTTCATGATCCACTGTAGGGAGGTTTCCCCTACACAAATTAACGTCAAGAAAATTCAAAAATACAAAGTGAAAAATAATAACATTTTAGGGCTCTAATATAACGATACAAGATTTTTATTTGTCGAAAAATAAAAATCCCCAATCTAAAAATATCCGAAATTATAATTTAACGAATTATATAATTTTTGAATTATACAATTTTTAATCATGTAATTAACGAAACATTAAATTTCCGTGCAATTTGCATATTTTTGAAATTTAAGATTTGACGAAAATAAACAATTAGTTATTGAAGAAATATTAAATAATAATTATTCATTTTTGTCAATATTAAATTTCGGAAATCAGCCAAATTCGTAAAATTTGATAATTGGACAATTATTAGTTCCGTAAATGTTGATTTCGGAGATTATTGAGATTTTTAGCATTGCAGTAAATTTAAAATTCTGTCATTTTAAAATTCAGAGATTTCATAATTCAGGAAATTATATTTTCGGAATCCGTTAATTTGTGTATTTATTATCTCTTCACTTTTCATTCGTCCCTACATAAATAATTAACTTAATAAACTAGGATTTATTGTTAGTTTTCGCAGAAATCCTTATAAAGGTTTTCAAAGATTATTGAAAAGAAAAAATATGACGTCAGTGGAGATGTTTAAGAAAAAAATATCATTTGAAGCAGGTACGTAGAAATTTTATTTTTAATTTCCAAACTTTCTTCTTTTTTTCTGGTAATCGATCTTTTTTGTGCGAATTTACTTGCTTACATAATTATTCATAATAAATTCTGTAATTTGTTTCCAAAATCAGTAATCATCAGTAAAAATTTAATTTTGACTTTTGATTCCCTTCACTCTAATTCCATTTTTACTTCTTATGATGTTTCCTTGAATATTTTATTAAAATTGTACAAATAGACATGTCTATTTGTAAATCTATATTGAACAGTTTTAGTTTGGTTAAAAAATACTTTAAATTAAAAGTTTGAGCTTTCGCTCTGTGAAACGAAACTCTTAGATTTCAGCAAGTACTATTAAAATATTAAAAACAATTTCCCACAATTTTTATGATTTTTATGTCAAGTTAATCCAAAGAAATAAAATTGTAAATTTCAGTAAAATACTAAAGCACGTAAAAAATACAAGAAAAAACAAATATTAAAGACTGCTTTATTCGAGCGGGAATTTGAAATTATTTAATTATTATGGATTATTCATTTATTCTTGAGGACTGGAATTAACTTTTCCCCATTTGAAAATATTTTAAGTATATGTAATTTATTCGTATTACTGAAAAAAATTAAAATATAGTGTTATATAAATGAAGAACGAGCAAGTCAATGAGAGGATGATAAAGAAAATTCGGTATAACGTCTAGATCTAGAAAGAATGGGATAATTTTATCATCGTATAACAAATTTTACTGTTGGTTGTACTTGAATCAATAATAATAATAGAATGGAAGTAATTGAAGAGATTAATTAAAAATCTTAACCTTGAAATTCCATCTTTTCATTTGTATTATGAAAACTTATGAAAACTTAAAAAATAAAACGTTTTTTTTCTTAATATTGTATTCCTAAAAAGGATAATTCAAATTTTTACGTGAACGTTCGGGACAATTTAATGAAACACTTTTATGCAAAAAAATATACACTCTATTTTCATATTTCTATTTAAAAAAAAGGAAACTAAAAAATACCTTAATATAATATCAAAAAATGTTTTCTTCGACTATTTCATTCGTAAAAAAAGTCAATGGAAGTATTTAGGCAAAATTATTTTTTGCAAGCAGGTACGTATTAACATTTAATTTTTATTTATATAAACATAAACATATATTTTATAAGGAAAAAAGGTAAATTAATTATTAAAATTACAATTAGAAACAGGAGTGGCAATTTATAAAAACTTTAAACTGGATAGTGTTATGTGTTATTCTTTAAATCACAATACGACACGCGCGCAAATTAGATCTGCACTCATTTGTTTTCCTAATTTCACAACAAAGGAACACACGCATGCCGGTGCGATTAAAGCTTTGGTGTTTATTGGCGGTTGGAAATTATTTTTCCCTTGAAATTGAGCTTGATTAATAGTTTGCTGTTAGTGAACTATTGATACAACATTTACAAAGTGTTTTTGAGTGAAAATAGAATAAAAATAATGTCTGGAAGTGCTGCCGATCGGTGTGCTTACATAAACTGTCGAAATAGACGAGGAGATGCCGGGATTATTTTATTCTGTTTACCACCGAAAAGCAGTCAAACATTTATTGTATGGTGCCAAAATGCAGGTAAGTAAATAAATAAAAATTACTAACGTGTCTCCACTGAATTAGAAAAATACAGGTTGCACAGTCTTCCCCTTTTTTTCTTAGTTTCTCATTTTTCTGGAAATTCCCCCTTTTTCCCCTATTCTCAAAAAACTTCCCCTTTTTCCTCTTTTCTCTTTACAGGTTGACAATGTGAAAACTGGAGACAGAAGTTATTATCCAATATAAAATTGGAACAGTTACAAAATATATAGTACTTTTTAAATAAGTATTAGAAGATTAACACATTTTAGTTGAAATGTACAAAGTTAAATATCTAATTAAAAAGTGGAATATTCCAATTTCATCAACTGCAATTTTGAATGTTCTAACTTGAGCAATTTTTGGTGTTTTCAAATCTTTGCTTGAAAATTTAACTATTGTTGAAAAATTTTTTTCTTTGGAAATTACTTTTTTTTAACTCACATTTGAACTATTCCGTTTGTTTTTGAAAATTGATTTTTTTTAGTCGAAAATTCAACTATTTGGTTGCAAGTTCATGAATTTCGTTCAAAAGTTACATTTTTTGGCAGAAAATTAGTTGAAAAATTGAACTATTTATTTTTGATAATATATTTATCTGGTTGAAGATATGTCTTTTTGGTTGAAAATTATTTTTTGTATTGAAAGCTCATATTTTTGAATTCAAAATTCAACTGTATGGTAGAAAGTTCTATTTTTGGCTCAAAAATTCAATAGTATTGTAGAAATTTGAGTTTTTCATTTGAAAATTATTTTCTTGAAATGAAAATGTAGCAATTCCATTTTTGGTTCAAAGATGATTTTTTTTATTTTGAAAATTCAACTATTTGGTTAAAAATTTATGTAATTTGTTCAAAAATACTCCTTTTTTTGTAAAAAATTAATCTTCTTGCTTTAAAGTTCGACTTTTGGAATGCTATTTCTTTCTTTAATGACTAGAAAATCTTTTTTGTTTGAAAACTCAACTCTTGTTGGAAATTCGTGTTTTCGAGTTAAAGATTCAACTATTTTGTAGAAAATTTGAATTTTCTCTCGAAAAGTGGACAGTTTTGGTCGAGAATTCAACTATTTGTCGAGTTTTGAGCAACTTTGTTACGAATTTATTTTTTAGTTAAAAATTCATCATTTTAGTGACAGTTTTTTTATTGTTAAGAACTAAGTTTTTCAACTAACAATTTCAATGTGTGGTTGAAAATTAACGGAAAAAAATTTGTCGTGAGTTAGGATTTTTGGCATTTCATATGTTATTTGCGATTTTGGAACGTTATAAACACCACGAAAAAAATGTTTCCCGTGAATAAAAAATAATGAAATGTTTCTTTGGTTGAAGCTGACTCAATTTCAGGTTCGAATCAATTCAAAGCACATGTTTTTGTATATTTTCAAACAATTTTAAATAAGGAACATTTTTTTTTAAATTAAAAAAAATGTTTAATTGTAAATTTGAGAAAGAGAATAGAAGATATTAACCGATTTCAAAATTTTTTTCTTCACTTGTTTTGAATGTCCACCCACAAATTTTTATCACTCAATTCAAACGATTCGATTAATTTTTACCATTTTTACTTCGCTCTACTGAAAAGCTTAGTTTCAAATTTACATTGAAAGTATTAAATATAGTAAGGATGAAATGACAAGTCTTGGAAAAAAATATTCATGAGAACGATGCTAAACTTGTCAAAAGTTTGTATTTAACTAATTTTATTTTCTCTCTGACTTTTTTATATGACTGTGGATAGATTTCTAACGATCTAAGTACATCAAATTTTTAAAAACAAATATTTAGTGGCGGAAATAATTGAAAACTATTCAAAAATATAACATGCCTTACAAAAAGATTGTTTGTTCTTTTCGAGATATGAAAATAAATGTTTAATATTGCCCCTATTTCCCCCTTTTTCGTGAGAAAACCACCCTATTTCCCCTTTCTTGAGCTCCTTTTGTGCTGTGATGCCTGAAAGTCACGAATGTGCCCGCATCATGTGCCCGCGAAGCGGAAAGATTTTTTCAAAATAAATGAATGAGGATTATTGAATTAAATCATTATTAATTAAAATAACTATAAAATAAATTAAATAATTATTACATTAAAATTCTAATTTATGAAAATTATTGAATAAACATTTCCAGGCAAGAATGCATGACTGACTTTCACGTGGTGGAATAAAATGATCTAGAATTTTTAAAATTAAACTAACCAAAATTCATTAAATTGGCTTCGGTCCACCATTCCAGTGATGAAATTTATTGTGTTGAGTTTATTTAAATTAAAAAAAGTTCATTTATAAATTTTTTTTGGAATATTACGTTGTAGGATTTAATTTCAGGATTTAATAATAAATACATAATAATAAAATAAATTGATTAAATGAATCGATTTGTGTTTTATAATTGAAATTATAATTAAAAATTCATTTTCAGGAATTAATCCATCTGCGGTTAAATGGAGGACGATGATTTGCTGCAGCCATTTTCGTTCCGAGGATTTCACAACCCCAGAGCACCAGAAACTTGATCGTCGAGCAGTGCCTATTGATTATAGGCAACTTGACAGTGCTGTTGATCGTCCTTTTGATGAAAAAAGTGTGGTAAGAGTTTATCATAAGGGAAATAGAGCGATTGAAAATACCGTTGAAAATGCTCAATTGCAAGAATCTTCATCTCTAAATCAGGAATCTGATGGGCTTGCTTTTAGGAAAGAAAGAGAGAATTATGAATTTTATATTCCTTCTCCTCCCCGCGCTCAGCCATCGATGGCTGAAGTTGATAATTCTTCTGGACAGGATTTTGATTTAGAGATGAATAGAGAAATGCAATTAGAAGCAGAAAATGCAAGATTGCGTGCGATGTTCAGTAAGGTTGTTCAACAATTATCAGATATCAAAAGAACAACTATTAGACAAGAAGAAATTCCAAAGAATGATAATAACATTGATCTGGAAACATTTTTAGCTTCAAATAATGTCACAAACGAAGCGCGTAAAACCATGATTGGGTTGCAAATGAGACCTGATAATTGTGCACAACCTTACACCGATGCTCAGAAGCTTTTAGCGATGCAATGGCATTATTATTCGGCATCCTGCTATGATAGAATGCGACAAACAGGATTACAATTGCCTCATACCAGAACCGTCGAAAAATGGGTCGCTAAGAACGACGTTACTCCGGGCTTCATAGAATTGTCATTCCAAGATCTCGAAAAAGATCTAAAAACTTTGCCACCGGAAGCAAAGTTGTGTAATGCAAAATGGGATGAAATGTCGTGCAAAGAATTCGAGGAGTACAGTACGAAACACGATTTGATAGAAGGCTTCGAAGATCTTGGCCCATTGGGAAGAACGCAAAATCGTGCCAATCATGTTTTTGTGTTCACACTATACACACTTCATATAGGTGGCGACAAGTAGTTGGATTTTTCTTTGCACGACATTCTGTCAATGGAAAAAACATTGTGGCCCTACTTAAAATGCTACTCGACAAGGGTGAAGAAATTGGCCTCGATATCAGGATGACGGTTTGCGACCAAGGTACTCCTAATATTAAGTGCTACAATCTCCTGAAAGTAACAGCACAAAAGCCTAGCTTTGAGCACAATGGTAAAAAGATCATTTCCATTCATGACTTTTGCCACGAAGTGAAAAATTTCGTGAACGCTCTCCTGACAAATGGAAAGATATTCATGAATGGAAAAGTCTTGTATCTTTCCGATATGAAAGCTACCTGGGATGCAGATCAAAGAGGCAAGTTGTCCAATAATTTGAACCACATCACAGAGGTTCATTTTCATCCAAATTCATTTCAAAAAATGAATGTCGAGAGATCGCGTCATCTCGTTGGTGGTAAATTGGCCAAGGCAATGATTGAAGCACATGAAAAAGGACTGGTCGTTTCCGAGACGCTTTTAGAATCAGCAGAATGCATTCTAGTAATCAATCGTTTAACTGATGCCGCCGACAGCAATAAAACTCGAGATATAAATCCGTTGAAGAGTGCCTTGTCTACTGAAAATGTAGAATCCAGAGCGGTTTTAGAAGATTTTCTGTCGTGGGCTCCAACTTTAAAAGTTCTAGATAAAAATGGTCGTATGAAAACCTTGCCTTGCTTCAGTGGTTTAGAAATGACAATTCGTGGTCTTTTGGAATTGTACGATGATGTGTCTTCGGAACTGCCTAGTTTTCAATTGTGTACAAGGCTGTGCACGACAGATTCCATAGAGATGCTCTTTGCACGATTCCGAGGAAGAGGAGGCTTCAATCCCAATCCCACTTGTTATATGCTTCGCTTGATAATTCGTCATATGCTTTCAGTGAAACACAATATCGCATCTTCTCGGAGAGCCAATATTACTGAAAATAATGACGACAGAGTGGGCTATGAAGAGATCACCAGAGAAGAGCTTCAAGAACAAGCTCAAAATCAGCTTGATAAAAATGACGTATCAGCAGCCAGTGCGATTGCATACGCTGAAGAGGGAAAATTCAGTGAAGATACTCTTCTAACTGAAAACCTTGACCTTCAGTCCAGCATCCAACACCCCGTCATCGAAGAGAACAATGATTTATATAGTGAGGATCATGATGATGACAGTATTGAAAACAAGGATAACGGAAATCATGACTCACAGAATCAGAATTTCCATGTTAATCATGACGAGTTCGTGAGCCAGTTATACGAATTTGAAAAGGTTGATTCAATTCTACCTTTTCAAGCGTATAGCGGTACCTATGAAGGTAGCTCAATTTCATATTTCGCTGGCTATGCAGCACATGCAACAACCAAGAAATGGGATTGCGATAAGTGTTTTCAAGTCCTGTTGAAGCCTCCAGAAGACGCAGGAGATGCTGATGATACTTTCATCGAATGTCGCGAATACGAAAGTAAATCTTCGTATAAAGTAACCCTTTTGAAAAAACCTTCTGCGAAATTTCGCGAGATCGTAACAGGGAATTTGCTTTCGTTTGAGAGGATCATTAAGCAAGTACGTCATCAGGCTGAAGTCAAAGAGACAATCGAAAAGACAGCAATTCGCGACATCAGTTTAGTATACCCTGATTGGTTCGCAGAATCTGACCCTTGCTATGAACATAGACTCTTTGCAATGAGATGCTTATTTAAAGCAAAATTGCATCGAGTTTGCACAATCGACAATAGAGAAGCAAAGGCAGTCGATCTTCAAAAGCGAAGTGATAATGCTGCTAAAAAAGGGACCAACAAGCGAAAGAGCAGCACAATGGAGGATGTCAAATCTTCGCGCAAATTAAAAAATTGAATGCATGTTTAATAAATCAATGCATGTCTAATTACTTAATGCATGTCTAATTAATTACCAAATTTAGAAATTCAATCTTCGATCGCTCTAAGAAATTCCCAAACTCTGAACCTTTCTGCTTTAAGCACCTATGCATGCAATTTCCGTTTATAATTATAGGATAATGTGTATATACATATGTATATACATACACATACGTATATATATTCATTTAATTTATCGTATTCTAAAAAAAAAACAAAAAAATTAGATTGTATGTTTTACTAATATATATTAGCTTTTCAGCAAAAAAACGTAAGAACAAATGCAGTATTTAATTTATTTTTTCGACTTTTTATCCGCTAGAATTTGGTACTTTTGTGCATTTTTTCTTATGTAATTTTAAGCCACGTGGTTTTAAAGGCTTAAACAATTTTTCTCTCTCGATGGATTGCTCACCTTGCCGTATGGAGTATATATAGGTTCCAAATTAAATCTTTAATTTATTTAATTTGGTACCATACACTTCTGGTGAGAGGGCTGAGTAAACTGTGGAGTTTATTGATTTTGCTTAAAACAGTACTATAGAATTAAGAAACTAATAAGAAATTTGTTATCTTTGTTAGAAAAAAATACTTTTGTAACTCCACGGTTGAAACTAAGAAGCAATCGACCATTTATTTTCGTGTAATTATAATTTATATTAGTGAGGCTAATCTGTGTATAATTACTTACATAATCCTTTATAAAAAATTCTATAATTTGTTATTACAATTGTAATTAAATTATTTAGCGATTTCATAATAAAGTTTCTTATGCAAAACTGAACTGTTGCATCAGTAAAAATTTAATTTTGACTTTTGAATCCCTTCACTTTAATTCCATTTTTACTTCTTATGATGTGTCCTTAAATATTCTATTTAAAATTATACAAATAGTTGTAATTCTATATTGTAGAATTTCAGTTTGATCAGAAAATACTTTAAATTAATAGTTTTGAACATTGAAAAGTTTAGTAGCCGGGAATGTTTTTCTCAGGGTAACTTCTCACGAAGAAAAATTACAAAATTAAAAAAGAAATTAATACATTTACATTCCATTGCATTACATACATTTGAAAAAGAATAATTATTGAATGCTATTTTCAATCTTTTTCTTTGTTTGGAAAATGAATTTGAAAATTAGAAAAATCGTTGCAAAAAATGCAGTTGGTAGGAGTTATAATTTTCCAGAAATAATTTCTCGAATTTTGAACTTTGCTGTGTGAAAAGAAACTCTTAGATTTCAGCAAGCACTCTGAAAATATTTAAAAAAATTTCCCACGATTTTTATGATTTTTATCTAAAGTTAATCCAAAGAAGTAAAATTTTTAATTTTTAATTAATGCAAAATAAAAGTACCGAATAATAAATGCCCGAATTTTTATATTTTAAAAATCCAAATTTATCGAATTCTATGATTTCAAAATTTATCAATTAACGAATTATTAAACTAACTTCAATTTTTTAATTCGCGAAATTCAAATTTCAATAATTAGTAAATTAATAATTAAATATTTAAAATAATTATAAATTATTTCATCAATCCCGTCGTGCTGGATACTTCAAAGAAGTTTGAAATATTTAATAAATTACTTACCTAATTATTTAACGAATTATTTACCTTAAAATATATTTTCGGCAAATTTTAATTGCTCAATCTTAATTACTTAGGGAATTAAATAAGTTATTACTTTTATAATTCGTTTATTATATAATTTGAAAATTATATAATTCAATTTTGGAAATTTTAAATTTTGAGAATTTATAATTCGATATTTCTATTCTTCGTCAATTTATCTATTCGGTATTTTCGGTTATTCCCTTAATGTGAAGCAGTTCCAGATAAAAAAGACAAATTCAGAAAGGTTTCAATTCGGAAGCAGTTTTTTAAAATTTAAATTACAAGACTTCCAATTATGCAATATTGAAGGGTGTCAAGGCATAACCGTGAAGTGCCACTTTTTTCAAAACACGTTTTATTGGCTCAAAAATTCTCTAAAATTCCACCGCACATTTTGATGAAAAAATTTTTTTCCGAATTTCGCTTATTAAACAATTTGTTGAAACAATTTAAAAATAAATGTTTTTCTTGAAAAGCCTTCTATTAGTTTTTATGCTATTAGAAATTCAGCCTAAAAAAGCATTTAAAAAAACATTTAAAAATTTTTAAATCCGATGGACTTACACGGTTTTAACCGCAGTCGACTTTTGACGCTATGTATCTCGAAAATAATTCACTTTTTTAAAATTTTGTTTATTGAGATCTGTAGAGCTCCATCAAATCTCGAATGTACTTTCTAATTTTTTTTTTAAGAATTCAATTTTTGAGAAGGTTTTGTCTCTCTCCTGAAAAATTTATCTCGATGGATCTTCATGCTTTTGCCGCGACACCTCGCCTCAATTGCAAAAATTACGCTTCAAATTTAATTAAAATTAAAATCTTTGATCCAATTAAACATTTCTGGTAAATAATCTATGTATGCTGATCTACGTAAATTTAATATTTTACTGCAACATAAACTTCCATTTATTTGGATCCATTGATCCTCTAAAATCTTCTGCTCACTCACCAGAAGTACATAATTCAAGTCATGCCTGGATGGCCTGGATATTCGTGGGCTCACTCTTTGGCTCACTCATTCACATCATTGACGGTGACCAACGGTGACTCATTCACGCGCTTTGATGCGGTTGCTATGGAAACAATGAAAAGTTGTAGAGGGCAGCACCTCGATATAGACGAAAAATAGTTAGCTATATATTTTCGGTATCCCCACTCCTGACCCTCGCCGCATCTAGGTAAAATATCTTTGCTATGAACATTGGGTTGAAGTTTCAGACGTCTAACCTGATGATTTTTTTTTAACTTATTGAAATAAAAGAAAAAACAAAAATAAGGTTCCAAAGTTTCTAAAATCAACATTTTTTATTTATTCACTAGCTGAAATGTACCCAGCGTCACCTAAAATTTTAAGAGATTTCATAGAATTTAAAGGAATTTAAAGAAACTTTAAAGGATTGCAAATGATCTTGAAGTAATTTTAAGGAATTTCAAGAGATTTAATGAGATTTCAAAAATGATTAAAGGATTTCAAGAGATTTATAGTGTTTTTAAGAAATTTCAAGGGATAAAAAGACTTTAAAGGATTTAAAAGAATTTGCAAGGGATGCTAATTGATTTTAGGGATTTAAAAAGAATTTTAAAAGAGTTGAAAAAGAGGGTTCTTCAGAAATTTCACAAGATTTAAGATATTTTAAGTGATTTTAACAAATTTGCAGGAATTGGGAGAGATTTAAAGATATTTCAAAAGATTTTAATAAACTCCAAGGGATTTTGATATATTTTAAACAATTTTAAGAAATTTACGAAGGAATATTAACATTTTTAAAAATCTCTTGAACATATTTTGAAATCTCATAAAACCCCTTAGAATGTTTCAAATCTCTCGAAATATAATTAAATCTCTTGAAAATCTTGAAACTCTTTTGCAATCCCTTTAAAATCTTTAAAATCAAGTAAAATCCCATAAAATGGTTCAAATCCTTTTAATTTTCTGTAAATCTCTTAAAATGACTTAAAATATAATTCCATCAAGTCACTTAAAATCTGGTGAAATCCTTTAAAATCTCCTAAAATACCTTAAAAATCCTGAAAGTGACTAGAAATCTTTTAAAATCCCGGGCAACGCTAGGTAAATTTCTGCTAGTGAATAAATAAAAAAAATGGTTTTGGGAACTTTTTCCATATTCTTAATACAATAAATGTAAAAAAAAGTTCATCAGACTAAACGCCTGAAACTTCAACCCAATGCTATGAACTATTCCCAAGGCGGCAGAGCTGAAAAAGAAATGGGACTAACGAAACAGATAAAAAATAATGAGTAAGAAGTGAAAAAATGTGGAAAATTAAAATTCACGAATTATTTAAATTTCTATAACTCTTAAATTCTCAACATTTATATTTATTTGATTTCAAATTATCGAATATAAATATTTTAATTATAAGTATTTTTACTAACATAATTAATTAATCGATTAATAAATTATTGCGGCTAACCAAAAATACCCAAAAAATAAATACCATATACACAAATAGATGAAAAATAAAAATACCGAATTATAAAATTGAATAAAATTATTTTCATATAAATAATTGGGTAAATTAATTATTTAATATATATATATATATATATGTATATAAATATTAAATAATTAATTCATCTAATTATTGAAATGAATTTAATTTTAGGAAATTTTATAATTCGATAAATTTGGATATTGGAAATTTAAACATTTGTGGTGGTGTCAAAATCCAGTTTCCAAAAAACGGTTTTTTGGAATAAATTGCAAGGGGAATATATATAATTTGACGTCCTGAAAAATTGTTCGGTAGTGTGCATGTGTGAGTATATGTATGTCAAGCTTTTTACGATCCTGCAATATGTGGTGAACGTGTACAGATAAATTGAATAATTGATAAGTTGAATTTCTTACAAGGGTTTTACAAAATATCTTTAAACTAATTGAAAAATGCTAATTAATAAATTAAATCTTTCAAATCATCTTCTTTGGGATTAATAAAAAATATCGAAATAATAATTATATATACTGAATCTAAACAATTCAAAAAAATAGTTCCAAATAAATATTAATCTACTTTAATGAAAACAATTTTGGTCGAACGAAATATTTTATTTATTTGCCAAATTAAATCTCTACCCATAATTTGAGTAAATGAAGCATTCTTTGAATCAGTGAAATAAATGACAAGTAGACGGTAGAAAAATAAGCAAAATTTGTTTTATTTTGATGAGTCTTATTGTATATTACAAATTTACGTATATTATGTTTTTTCAACATATTGAAACAGATTAACAGATATGTTAATTGAAATACGGATTTTTATTGCTATAAATTAAAAATGACAGTATTTGGATTGTTTCTTGGCTTCAACGGTGGAGAGTATATTAAAAGAAATTAAAAATAAGACTGTTATTTTCATCATAAATACTAAAATTTAATTGAAAACTCAGTTAAATAAATAAAATGAAATGATATATTAAATCTCCACAGTTTACTGAGCCCTCTCACCAGGAGTATCCTATAAATTATGCAGTACTCTGGCAGTACTTTATTAATGAATGAAGTATTAATTTTAGTTTAATAAATAGGTATTTTGTCTCTCTATTAAAAACCAAATAAAATGGCAAATATATTTGAATGATTTAAAAATAATTTTTAGAGATAAAAAATAATTGGGAAGTTGTGTCCCTGAATTTAAATTTTTTACCGAATATAACTTAATTTAAGGATTACCCCATGCGCCAAGGTAAACAATCCGTTGAGAGGGAAAAATGGGTTAAGGGGGGTGGGGAGGGGGGTTATACTTAATTCGTTAAAAAAAGGGTAATTTTCAATCATTTTTCTACTCGCTTCTGTAAATGCAAATTTATTTTATAAAAGTATATACATAACAGATTACGGCTCGAACAATATTCCACACAAATTTCATTAAAAAATATTAAAAATTGAGCCGGTGGCGTCAAGTCTCCCGAAGTGTCTCGAGCAAAAGACGTTTTGCGGTGGACAGCATATCTCAGCACTGGATTATCTGAAACAAACAAATCAAATTTTTTTCATTAGATAATCATTTTTCGCAGGTAATCAGGCGAGGAATTTTTTTTAATTCGAATTTTGAATTTTTTTTGACATTTTGAAGTCAAAACAGCGATTTTTGCGAAAAAATTCGCACAATTTGTTATTGCAAAATTAATAATTATTAACAAACAAAAAAATCCTCGCTACGTTACCTAGCAAATTATACGTAGAAAATGTGCACCAAATTTGAAAAGGATCAGTTTATTAGTTTTGAAATTACGTTGTCCACGGACTTTTAAAATGTGGTTTCGAGAAAAACGCGTTTGAAGTTTTTTGTATTGAAAAATTCTAATAACACGTCAGTAAGCAAGTTTTTTTTTTAATATACTTACACAGAGTCATCAATTCCAGGTCCATAAAGTACAGAACTGTCAGCTGCATAATCCAAAGCATCTTGTTGCTTCTGCCTTCGTAGAATTCTGCCTTCCTTAGTTTCACTTGCAGCTTTACACATTTTACACATTTAACTAACGCAGAAATTGCTGAAAACAATAGCACAAAATCTAGAATTCTGTACTGTTGATTTTGCTTCGATTCGCTTCAAATTTGGACAGAATAATCTTGAAAGGATGTACATTCAGATAAGCCAATAAAAAAAAAATGCAAAAAAAAAAAATTAATTAGTATACCCCCCCCCCCCTTAAGTCAAATGCCACGACTTATCACATAAGAAAAAAAAATGTTATTTGTATGATATTTTATAAACATTCGTGAATTTAAAACTAATTTTTTCTTATGTTCTTTCCTGAAAAAAATTCACTTATTAGTACGAAAGCAACTTATTTCTATTTTTGTTTGTTTTTTTTGTGTTTTTTTTTTGGTTTTTGACTTATTGAATGTAGCAAAATACCGTTCTAATTAGAACGGCCGTTAAGGGCCACAATCAAAATTACTAATCAGGGTGGCCGAAAAACTAAATAAAATTTTCAAAATTCCCTAACTTTTTCTTATAAGTATTTATTATCCTTGACCATAGATATCTTGAAGAATAAAATTATAATCTTATAACATTTTTATATAGAATATTTTAAATATGAAACTAAAAAATTTTCAAATTGATTTGATACATTTTTTATTTTTTAATCTCAGAGCTGTCACGGACTGATTTACTTGAAAAAGTGATCTGTATATATACACAAAAAGTCTCTAAGGTACATAATTGATGTGACTAATGTTCTTTTGAATTTAAAAGAATTCGATTCTTAAGCATTCAAAACAATTCAAGTTAAATTAAAAATTGGAATCTTTGATGATAACGCTAAATGTATCAAATCCTTCCAAATCCTGTTAAATTATTGAAATCAATTGAAAATTCATTTGAATTTTCTAAAATACCCTAAAATACTTCAAATCCTTTATAATGTTTAAAAACCCCTTAACATTTTTTCAATCCCTTGAATTTTTTTTTAATTAAAAAAAACTTAAAATATTTGAAATCCTTTGAAATCTCTTGAAACTTTTTAAAGCTCTTGATAATACCTTGAAATTTTCCAAAATACCCTAAAATCTTGAAAATCCTTTAACATTACTTCGAATTGAAATATTCATTTTAAAAGTGTCTATAGAGAATTGATCTTAAACAAGTAAATATTTAGCAGTATTGATTATTCTGGACAGTTACGTAAAGTGTTTCTTAGGACTTTTGCCATTTTTTTTATATCCCTGACTTTCTCTGGTCAACAAAATTCTATGACATGTCCTTGATTTCCAGGTTTCCCTGAACTGCGGGCATGCTGCTGATAATTCGAACATTATACCTATCCTCTTTTTCACAAACTATTCAAAATATTGAAGTGGTTCATTTTTCTTAGAAAAATTCTTGTATCTGACAAATTCCCAACTTTTTCATGGTCCGAATGACGCGTGATAATAAGTGAATAATAAATAATAAATACAGTCTTGTAAATTTAACTACATTTTCATTTTTATTATAGAGCCATAAGTTTTACCAATTTCTTATAAAATTAAGACTGATGACATTTTTTTCATGATTCACATTTCCGTATTAAGTATTAAATATTTAATAGAAGCGGTAAGATCATTGACGAAAATCGCAGACTATTCCAAATCTTTCGTACAAATATTTCATAAAATGGAATTTCAGAATTAACCAAGTTAATTCTAAGCAATTATAACTCCTATGGAAAGATAATTTTTTTCAAATTAATTGAACTTTTTTTGTTTTAAAAATTTATTTAAAAAAAAAAAAAATGTATCCTGAAAGGAATGCGGTAGCCGATAGAAAATTTAATGGTTTTAGAAATAATCTTGTAATTAATTCTGAAATTTTACTCAGTGAAAATTCAATTTCAATATTGAGTTATTTTTAGTTTAAATAATGACCTGTTATATTTTTGTTTACTTTCTTCAATCCTGTGCAAAGATTTATTTTGTTGGATCCAGAGACTAACCGAAAATACCGGAAAGAAATGGATCCCTATTACACGAATTGACGACTTTATTGATGAATAAATTAAAAATAACGAATTTTATGTGCCCTAACTTTCAAGTTTCCGAAATCAAAATTTAAAGATATACAAAATTTCAGAATTGTACAAATAAGAAATTATTAAATACTCCAAAAATTCTTCAATTCACAAAATAAAAATTTGGTGAATTAAAAAATTGTCCGATAACATTTATAATTCGGTATTTTTACTTCTCATCAATTTATGTATTGGGTATTCATTTTTTCGGTATTTTTTGGTTGGTACCTGTATCCATTTTCTTATAAAAGTCCAAATTTCAACAGAAGTTCGTAATATATCTAAATTATTATTTAAAAATTTTTAAGAAGGAAGAATAATATCGGGATTTTGAACAATTTGGACTTTTATAGAACAATAGGAATAATTTTGGATAAGATATGAAGTCACAGTTACTAAATATGTACATTTTAAGGACTTATACAACAACGAATCAGTTTTCAGTAATTTAAATAAACTCTTTGATTATTCTCCTAATCATATTTGTCCTAATTTTTGGAAGAAAAGTAGATTATTAAAAATATGGATTTAAAAATCTACGACTTGGCGCCACGAGGATAAGCGGCTTTCACAGCGCCTCTACAGGTATTTGCGCCCGTAACACTGGAATGATAGCTATATATATATTATATATATATCATTCCAGTCAGCTATATATATTATATATATACTAGACTATTATGTGCGCGCGCAAGCGCGCGCCAACTTTGGTGTTCTTGTTTTTCCTTTACTCAATTTTCGAACCACTATTTACTCCTTCAAATTCCTTGACCAATCAAATTCTTGATTTATAACACAAAAAGTTGTGAAGAATTATTTTCATTGAATCATTGAAATAATTTGTACTTCATATTTTTCTGAAAATTGGAATTATTAATAGCCCTTTAAACTATTCCAGAGAGAATTAAAATATATGTGCACATAATTTCGAAATGAAAATTCAGATACTCATTTCACAAAATCCCAAAATTAAAAAAAATATATAATTGGATTAGAGGTATTTTAAACATTAGCAACCTCTTATTATACAGTGTATAGTCAATAGCCAATTATATAACCTTGAAGTAAATAATCAGTTTATGTTACCTCATCAAAAGAAATTAAAATTCAATCATCATGTAATTTAAAATTGTTGAAAAAAATAATCAGCTAATGATTAATTGATCTGGTTATAACATGAGAAACATTCAACTATAATTTTCATTCAAACATTGTAATAATTTGTATACTACATTGAGAAAAAAATTCACTATCATTTCAGAAAATTTAATACATTAGTAACCTTCCATAATAATTTCAGAGAAAATAAAATCATATTCACATATAATTTTAAAAATTGAATGCAGACACTCGTTTCACAACATCAGCATCATTTCAAAAATAATGTAATTAGTGGTATTTCAAATTTAAATAAACTTTTATTATGCAAATTATATCCAGTATTCAATTACTAAACCTGGAAGTAAATGATCAATTTATGATTCTGAATTTAAAACAATTTAAATTAAATCTTTATGTAATTCAATTTTGTGGTTAAAATTAATCAGCTAATAATTAATTAAACAGTTCACAACATAAAAACCCTTAAGCAGTTTATTTCATCGAAACAATCAAATTATTTTTACTCCATATTTTTTTTTCTTCAATTTTGACCAATTTTGAATTAAAATTTTCAAAATGTTTAATTACATATACATATACTATAATTCTGAAATTTGAATTCAGATAAACATTTTAGATCATCGCAAACATTATAAAAAATTATATAATTATAATGGAGGTATTAAAAAAAACTGTTATTATAAAAATTATAGCCAATATTCAATAACATAACCTTGAAGTGAATAATCAATTTATGTTATCTAATTAAAATTAATCAAAATTCAATATTTATGTAATTAAATATTGTGAAAAAATTAATCAGCTTATAATCAATTAATCAGTTTAGAGCATGAAAAGTATCAAATAATTATTTTCATTGAAACATTCAAATAATTTTACTTTATATTGTTATTAAAATTTGAATTATTGATAACCTTACAAAATAATTCCAGGAAAAATAAAAGCATTTGTAAAAACAATTTTGAAAATTGAATTAGGTACTCATTTCGCAAATTCAGAAGCAATTTGACATTTACGTAACTGGAATAAGGTTATTTTAAATGTAAATGAACTTCTATAATACAAACTTTAGCCAATATTCATTTAGGTAATCTCAAAATAAATAATCAATTCATGTTACTTAATCAATGAATATTAAATTCCAATCTTAATGTAATTTGATATTGTGAACAAAATTATTCAGCTTATAAAAAAAAAAAGTATGAAAAAATTACTTTCATTGAAACTTTTAAATAATTTTTACTTTATATATCTTTCTTTAAATTTTGTCTTTTCTTTTATTAAATTTAATTTACTGATCATCTTTCAACTAATTCCAGAAAATGTAATTTCTAAAAGAAACAGTTAATATTAAAGTAATGAATTCATAACATAGATAGCTTTGCATAATTATTTTTATTGAAATATTAGAATAACTTGTATTTATTATTTATTTGACAATTTAAATTATTAATAACCTTCCAAAGTAATACCAGGAGAAATTGAAATATATGCACATATAATTTTGAAAATTGAATTCGGATGCTCACTTCACAACATCACAAGAATTTAAAAAAAAATTATATCATTGTAATGGAGACATAAAAAAATAAAAATTGATTAGCATTTCGAACTCGAAAGTTCATTGCCTCACTACCCGATTCGGGTAGTGTTTCTAGGTGGATAAATACTACCAGTGTGGGTCCACTACACCCACGACGGGTCAACAACACGCAGTATTCCCCGAACGGTCACCCATCCAAGTACTAACCGCGCCCAACATTGCTTAACTTCAGTGATCTAACGGGAACTGGTGTTTTCAGCGTGGTATCGCCGTTGACGGTATCTCGCCGGAGATATATTAAAGAAAAAATACATTTTTATCATAAAAATAGCACCCAATGTTAAATCACATAACCTTAATGTAAATAATCAATTTATGTGACTTAATTGAAAACATTTCAAAGCAAATTTATATGTAATTAATTTTTTTGAAAATAATAAATCATTCAATAGTTAACAATAGTTGATTCATCTGTTCAGAACATAAAAATCAATCAACAATATTATTTGCATTGAAACATCAAAATAACGTCAATCTTATATTTTTCTAAAAATTTCAATTATTCATAATATTTTTAACTAATTCCATAAAAACTTAGAACACATTTACATATAAGTTTGAAGATTATTTAGATAATTATCTCACAACATCGGAATCATTTCGAAAATTATAAAATTGGAATAGAAGTATTTTAAATATAAATAAACTTTTATTAGAAAAATCACATCCAATATTCTATTACATAACGATTCCTTCTATACTACAATCTTACACAAGATGGAGGTTACCTTTTTTCAGATGAAGGAATTGAACTTTTATTCCTGAAAATTTAATTGATTCACAAAATAGAATCAGTTAATATATCATTTATTAGTTCACATCAAAAGAGGCATTAAACAATTGTTCTCGTTGAAACATTCAAAATATATGTTTTTATTTGAAATTGCATTTCTATACATTTAATTTATTAATGACATTTAAAACTAATTCCAGAAAAATTTAAAATATATGTATATATTAATTAATCATTTCACAACATCAAAAGCAAGAAAAGTGAAAAATATGTACATATAATATTGAAAGCATAATTCAGGTACTTATTTCACAACATCAAAAAATTTACCAAAATTATACAATTGGAATAGAGGTATTTTAAACATAAATAATCTTTTATCATAAAAATTATAGTCAATATTCAATTTCATGGCCTTCAATCCAATAATCAATTTATGTACTTAATTTAAACAAATTAAAATATAATCTTTATGTAATTTAATATTGAAAAAAATTGATCAGCTAATGATTCATTCATCTGTTGACAACATAAAAAGCATTCATCTATAATTTGGATTCAGGCATTCAAACAATTTTTACTTCAAATTTTGTTTAATTTACACTTTCATTTCTGAAAATTCGATTTCCATTCAAATTCAAATAATTATTTTGCAACATCACAAACATTGGCGGACAATGCGTAATTGGAATAGATGTACTTTTTCTTCATTCATAATGTTTCCCCTAAGGGACTTCATTCTTTCTCATTTGCTCCCCTAGCACCCTCTAACTCCTTCATCCACTCTTCCCCCAAACCATCTTCCCCTAGAATCATTACCCCATTCTCTTGCCAGTTTCCTTCATCTTCCAATCCTCTCCTACATCCTTCCCATACATGCTCCCATGTTTCCTCTTCCTATTCGCAAATTCTGCACTTCCTGTTATCTTTCTTTTCCCAATACATACTTGCTCTTACCTCGTTTCCCAATCTAAATCTTGCTATTCTGGTCCATCTTTTCTCTCTCCATCCCTCTTCTAAATACTTTTGTACTTCTTCCTTTTTTATCATCTTATACCATATATTGTATTTTGATTCCTCAATCATCCCACATCTTTCTATTAATTGTCTTTCTCTCTCCCTTTTTCCACTTCTTCATAGTTGACTCCAGTCACGTAATCTATCTCTCTAGCCTTAAAGAACTCCCTGCTTTCTTCTTCCAATCTCGTTAATTCCATCGCCCTCCCTCTCCTCTCTTCTACCACAATCAAATACTTTCTCGCTAACTCCCCTTTCTTTCCCTCCCACAGCTTAGTCTCAAAATTCCATGCCCTCTTTCCCGCTCTAGTACTTAATTTATCACTTTGCATTTCTTCTCTCACCTTATATCCCAGCGCCCTCCCGTCTAGCCCTAGCGTCCACCTTGTATACCTTTCTTGTAAACTCTCAATCTCTTTCCTTTCTTCCCATCCCCATATCTCTGCTTCTTAACCTAATACTGGCCATACCAGCGTATCAAATAACCACATTCTCCTTCTCCAATTTTTTTTAAACCTTCTTTTTCCTATTCCCCATATCTGTTTCATTACCCCTGCTGCTTTTTTCATCCTTTCTTATATATGAGCTCTATGGTCTCCATTTGCTTGCAAGGTATATCCCAAATACTTAAACTCTTCTACTTCATTTAATTTTATTCCCTTCCATCTCCCCGTCCATTCTTCCTTTCTTCCTCCTCCTTTTATAAATCTCATTAGTTTTGTCTTCTCTACATTTAAATTCAACTTTTTTCCATCTAAGTATCTAAGACATCCTTGCCTTACTCCTCTCACCAACCAGAAACTATCTCCCACTTGCTCTCCTACTTTTACCTTGCATTTTGTCTCTCTGAAAATTCCCGATACTCTCTTTGTTAATCCCTCTCGTATCCCCTTTTTTCACCATAACTTTTTCTATCTCACCACGGTCTAATGAGTCAAGCGCGGCCGTTAGGTCCACAAACATTGCTATCATTGCCCCTTTCTCACTTTTAATTCTCCTATTTACTAAATAGTTCAGAACATATATATCGTCGATCACTCCCATCCCTTTTCAAATTCCTGTCTGATTGGGTGGCTCTATCTTTTTCTCCACAACTTCTTTTTTTAACCTCTCCGGTAAAACAGTCACATATACCTTATATAGTGTTGGCATTGATGTCACTCCTCTATAATCATTAACCTCCTCCCATTTGTCTTTCTTCACTATTGGTATCACTACTTCTTCTACCCATAACTCTGGCCACCCCTCTCCTCTCAATACTCTATTGCACATTATCCATGCCCATTCCTTTAATTCTGTCTCTCCATATTTCCGTACTTCATTTGGAATATCATCTATACCAGGTGCTTTTCCATCTTTCATCATCCCTAATACCGTGACTATTTCCTCCCTTGTAATGTCCTCCTCATCTGTTTCCCTACCATATTTTCCTCCTTTCCTAACTTTTCTCTCTACCCCTCCTAGTAATTCCATTAAATATTTCTTCCATTCTACCATCTCAATATCCTGGTTTACTCTTTTCCTTCTTCTTCTCTCTTTATTTACCACCTTCCAAACCTCTTCATCCGTCCTAGCCGTATTTTTTTGATCACACAACTCATCAGTTCAAAAAAGAAGAATCATTAAACTATAACTTTCATTAAAACATTCACATAATTTTTACTTTATATATTTCCTTTAGTTTGAACTTTAATTTCTGAATATTTCACTTATTCATGATCTTCTAAACCAATCACAGAAAATATAAGTTTCAATGGATCAGTTAATAATTAATTAACCAGTTCATAACATGAAAAGCATTACACAATTATTTCCATTGAAACATTGAAATTATTTCTAGATTATCTTCTCCTTTAAATTTGAAATTTCATTTCTGTACATTTAATGTATTACTAACCTTTTAAACTAAAAAAAAAAGAACTACAATATATGTACATATCATCTTGAAAAATGAATTCAAATAGAGTCATTTCACAACGTCACAAGCATTTGAAAAGATTATATAATTGCAATACAGGTATTTTAAAGAAAATGTAAAGTTTAATTATAGCAATAATAACCAATATCCAATTACATAACCTTCAAGTAAATAATCAATTTATGTGACTTGGCTGAAAAAAAAATTTTAAATCAATCTTTATTTAATTCAAAGTTTCTAACAAAGTTGATCGACCAATAATTAATTAAACTGTTCACAACATACAAGGAATGAAACTATTATTTTCATTGAAACATTCAAATAATTTTTACTTAATATTTTTTAAACATCCTGCAAATTGGAATTATTAATAACTTTTCATAATATTTTCAGACAAATTTGAACATAGTATTCAGATGTAATTTTGAAAATTAAATTCAGATACTCATTTAAGCATTAATCTATAACTTTCATCGAAACATTCAAATAATTTTTACTTTATATATATATTTTTTTCATATTCGAATTCCCATTTCTGACAATTTGAATTATCAACAACCTTACAAACTAATTCCAAAAAATTTAATTTATAATAGAATCAGTTAATAATTAATTAATCAGTTCATTACATAAAAAGCATTACACAATTATTTACATTAACACATTGAAATAATTTTTTCATCATACTTCAATCGAAAATTCGACTTTCGATGCCTGTGGAGCGGGTCGATAATCGAATTTTCAACCCTAGGGAAGAAAGTGACAGATCAATGCAAATGGCGACGCCATTTGCATTTATCTTATTCTTTTAAGCAAAAGATGATTAACTACTAACAATTATTTCATAGTATATTATTTCTAATGTAATAAACATTAAATCATATATAACTTTGTTTAAGTGTTAGTATACTTTCTTCCCTAGGGTTGAAAATTCGATTATCGACCCGCTCCACAGTCATCTCAAGTCGACTTTTCGATTATCGATATGATGAAAAATTGTATGCATGACTCGGGCCGAGGCAACGCTTTCACTCGTGTGATATCAGCCCTCGCTTCGCTCGGGCAGCTAACTTCACACTCGTGAAATCGTTGCCTTTCGACCCTCGTCACGCAATATACTATTACATTATATTCTCCTTTGAATTTGAAATTTCATTTCTATACATTCAATTCATTACTAACCTTTTAAACTAATTGAAAAAAATATATGTACATATAATCTTGAAAATTAAATTCAGATAGAGTTATTTCACAACGTCACAAGTATTTGAAAAGATTATATAATTGCAATAAAGGTATTTTAAAGAAATAGTAAACTTTCATTATAAAAGTAATAATCAATATTCAATTACATAACCTTCGTATAAATAATCCATTTATGTTACTGAGATGGAAACAAATTTTTATTCAATTCCTTTGCAATTTGAAGTTTCTGACAAAATTAATCGACCAACAATTAAT
>CAKNXH010063261.1:214715-225983 GCA_932178445.1 Andricus quercusramuli
TTTAGACTATTTTGAATTGTAAATTCCCGAGCCAGCGCACTGTGCAGCGGAAAAAGTAAGCCCCAAAGGTTTTACTTACTCCGGACTTTGCCTGCGCCTGTCGGGCACTTCGCGATTTGCCTAGGCAGAGTCCGAAGTGAAAGTGCTACTTCGGACTTTGCCTGACACCGCTCAGGCAATTCGCGGAGGGCCTAGGCAGACTGCGGTGTGCCGGCACTTCGGACTTTGCCGGTAACATATATATTAAATTGAATTTCCATACCTTTAATTCAATAGTAAGCTTAAAAAATAAGTTTAAAAAAATTTTTAATATATATGTACATATCATTTTGAAAATTTAATTCATATACAGTTATTTAACAACATGACAAAGACTTTTAAAAAATAATTATTCAATCAGTTCAGAAAATAAGAAGCATTGAATTATAACTTTCATTGAAAAATTCAATTAATTTTCACTTTATATTTTGTCAAGCTTTATAATATATCACTGCGATAGCGTCAGGAACTCAGACTATATCGTCATTCATCTAATCTCATCGAGTAGACTATAGTTAAGAAGGAATAGTATACTATTTCTTCGTGACGAAAATATAACGCGCATATATCCAGATAAAGAACATCTGCGCCTGGATTAAAAATGTAGAAAAATTACTGAGATACATTTTATTTTTGTGCCGTGTATTGAAAAAGTCAGTCATAACAAGCAAAGATATAATATCTTACATTGAAAGTAATAGTAAAAATAAATAAATTGAAATAATTATCGGCGATCGATAAAATGAGAAATCTACTTCTTTAATTCTGTTAGTTTTAATTTTAATATATAGAGGTCACCCTATGACTTACTATAGCTAACAGAAATTCTTCCTCCATGAAATTACGAGTTTAGGATATGCAACGACCACAAACTACAGAGGGTCCAGAGACAGTGTGGCAACCTAGCCGGAAGCCGCCATTTTACGGTCTGGTTTGCTGAGGTCAGCGCGATTTTTGAAATTACACAAACGCAGATCCTGTAAAATGAAATCAATAAAACTATACATTTATTGAAGTAAATAAATTTACAAGATATTAACCCAACATCCAGGGGACAGTTAATTCATTGAAATAAATAAATAGAACAAGAAGCTATTAACCCACGCACCCGGGGAAAGCTGATTTATTTAAATTAATAAATAAAACATAACCCTCAACTCTTACATACCTGGCGGTATTTTAATTAATTTTGAAAAATTAAAATAATAAACCCACACACCCACGTGGATCTTTGCTTTATTTTAATAAATTTGAAAATAAAAAAAAAACAAATCTACATAATTTTTTATTTTATAAAATAAATAAAAAACCAAAAACTTTAATCCCGATACCCGAGAGTATCTTCACTTTAATATATTAGAAAATTAAAATAAGAAACCCACGCACTTTGTGCATCATATTTTATTTTATGAAATTATTGAAAAAGAAATAAATTTTTAAAGAAATATGATTTTTTTTTTAAATATAAATCTGCGAATTGAAATGGATGATTTGCTCAGTGAATATACAGTTTTTATTATTTTACAAATATTTTTTGTAGTGGGTAAACAATTAAGAACAAAGCTGGAATATGTTTAATCAATATTTCACAGTATAAACTTGTATAAAAACGTTTTATAAAAAATGATTATTTATAAAAATATATTTTTCAGTTATGTATGGTAAATTAAAAAAAATCGTTAAATAGTTGATGACAGTGATTCACAACTCGCACACCAACTTAAGAATGTTTTCTTCAACTACTTGTATATTTAACCATAAAAAAATTATTAATAACTATTTACCTGGCGATTCTGTACATCTTAACTGCATAAAAGGCTTGAAAAACAATCATGATGTATACTGTTTACATCAATGTATACTGCACACTACGCACCTCCGCTACCAAGGTATAGTAAGTATATATATGTGGCGGAAGTTAACGTAAAATGGCGGAGCCAATCAGTAAAAATGACACTAGTTTGCCACACTGTCTCTGGACCCTCTGTACCACAAAATTGCCTGGAGCGCCAACTACCGGTATGTGGCCTTACTAATCCCTTGCCGCATCTAGGTACTAATATCTTTGGTATAGTGAAAATAGAGATTTTTCCGTCAGCGGAAAAATCTCTGAATGGCGGTAATTTGAATGCTCGATTTTTTTTAAATAGAAACTTTTATGTTTTCCAAATTATGGGCAAGTGTATTGAGCTAAAAATAATTATGGAGGAATAACGGCGATGAATTAAATACATTTTTAAGTGTTTTGATGAAAAGAAACAAGCCCAAGCCAAATCATATGATTTCTCTCCAAGTTCTGTATACATACGTTTCGGATGATTTAAGTTTTGAAGGGCACAGAAGTGCGCTGCTGGTTATGTTGCTGAGGTTATGTTTTGGTACCCTGGCGGACCGGCCAAACGCAAACATTACGCTACAGCGTAACGGTAAAGTAATGCTAAAGTAATGGTAAAGTAATATGGCATTATAATTAATAAAGGAAACAAAATTAATATGTAAACTGTTGCAATTATAATAAAACGTTGAAATTTACGTTCAACGGTCATGCAGCAATTGCAACAAGTTGCTTTTGCAGCATTAAAAAATAAAAAAACATAGTGACCGTAATTGCAGTCGGGCCCCTGCATATTGGCGACCCGCTGACGTGGCTTTAAGTGGGTTGCCAGTCTGCAGGGACCCGACTTGAATGACAGCCACTTTGTTTTTTTATTTTTTAACGCTGAGAAAGCAACTTGTTGCAATTACGGCATGACCATTTAATGTAAATTTTAACGTTTCATTATAATTGCAACAATTTACATATTAATTTTGTTTCCTTTATTAATTATAATGCCATATTACTTTAGCATTACTTTACCATTACTTTACCGTTACGCTGTAGCGTAATGTTTGCGTTCGGCCGGTCCGCCAGGGTAAACAAACTTTGTTTCTGCTTTTTTATCAAAGTATCTTCGTACTTAACGATGATAAATTTACAAATAATATGTATAACGATAATGATAGGATTACTCGTGAACTGAAATTTCGAGATGTATATTTTTTTGTGAAAATAATAGGATAGCTGTCACAGGTTATGTTATGGTAAACAGACTGTGTTTGTGTTTCCATACGGCAGTATTTATCGATAATAAATCAATAAAAAATATATATAATGACATCAAAAGCAGTAATCTTCAAGTGAAGTTTCTAGTTACAGATTTTTGTTCATAAGAATAAAATACCTTTAAGAAATGCATACCAAAAATGTATGTTTGATAGGAGTAAGTGTGATGAATGGAAAATTCCCATTGAAAAACCAATTAGTTACTCACTTTTTTTTGTTCCAACATAAAGATTAATCTCGTATTATTTGTCAGGCAATTCCAGAACGCCAGGGAATGTCAGGGAAAACCTGACAAAGTTATCATTTCTACAAAACTAACCCTTTATAGGCATTTACAAGAGGTACATAAAGTACCAAAAGAGGAAATAAAATTTTAATGTTCAAATTGTGACACGGAATTCACGGAGAAAACAAATTTGAAGGAACACTTACAACTACGCCATGCAGTGCCAAAAGTTTTTGAACCAAAAATATCAAAATGTTCGATTTTCAATGTAGAGTTCCCGCTAAATTCAAATTTAAATAAACATTTACAACGATTTCATGCGGAGAAGCTGTCCCATGAATGTTTCATGAAAGTACAAATTCAATCTGTGCTCATATTAATACGTTTAAATTACGTTTTTTTTACATTTCCTATCATTTTTAAAACAAATGATATATAAGTCAATACCTATTACCGTAATTTATGGGCAAAAAAATATCGTTTTCTAAATCTTATTCTGTCAAAACTATCTTTTTAGATTGAACATTTCACTCCTTTTTGACAGTTGAACTACTTTATTAAATATTAATTTTTGTATGCTTTTTATTGGCATTTAGTAGGCTACAAAATACACAGGCACACAAAAATAAAAGAAGTGTGCGGAGATATGTATACACATACCATAGTCAAAATCTGCATTGATTGGAATTTTCTGCTTACAGTTTTTTTTTCATTCGAATTTGAATTTTTAGTTTAGCTCAAATTATCTCAAGTAGGCCATCATATTTTTTCAATGCAGCCGAAATGTGAAATCGCGAAATTAGATAGAATGACAGCGTTCTCAGAAATTAAAATATTAAAATTATTATTATCGTATAAAATCTTTGATAGAAATAAAAAAATTAGATTTTTTATTACAATTTTAACAATTTGTTCAAAGTAAAAAAATAATTGATTTGTCTTAGAATCATTGTAAAACTAGTAAGAGGAAATACAATAGATAATTTTTTAATTGAAAAATGTACTCTTCAATTGTTGATTCGAATGGCGCTTTTTGATTTTACGTATTTCGCATTTTCAAAAATCATTTATTGACTCCTTTAAAGATATAATAAAAATATTCATATAAATTTTTCAATTAAGTTTCTGGTGTCTATCGAGAATTGAAAATTTTGGTCTTTTTGTTGAATAGTTAGAAACATCCAGTCAACATGATTTTTTCAAACATAATATTGATAGCAGACTATATTACATGATCATGAAAGTTATTTGGAGAATGAGACTTCGAAACACAGTGTGAAACTATATTGTGAATATATGTATTATACACATATTATAAGTGGATATACGTATAAGACAGCGTGACTCAAGTGAATTGGAGAGTTTTGTTAATTTAAAGTGATAAATATGTGCAGAAATATCTCCTGAATCTTTTTGTTAAAAAATAAAACTTGACTTAGAATGCTAACATTGAATAATACTTATGAATTTAAATGTGAAAATAAATAGACAGCGAAGTGGCTCAGCACCTGAGGATTTTGAGTCCAGTGGAGAACCCCTGGATATATGTCGGGTGTGTCAAAAAGAAATTAAAAGGAAATCGGTTACTTGCGCCTACTGCCCGATAAAGTACCATCCGGGATGTGCAAAAAAGCAGGAATTAATTTGATCTGTAAAAAAGGTATTGAATTATGTAAATGCAAGAAGGATTCAGATAGTGAGTACACTGATCCTGACTCTTTTTCATCTCAAGCAAACGAAACAGTAAGCAGCTTTGTTAATTTCTCAGAAGGATCAAAAGAGGGAAAAATGGAGAACCTACAAAAGTATATGGAAACACAATTCAACAATCTTAACAAGCAAATAAAAAGTCTTGAAAATCAGAATAGTGAGAGAATAGATGAGTTGAAAAAGTCGGTGGATTTTATGTCAACTCTCTTTGAGGAACAAAGAGAAAGTAATGAAGAAATTAAAAAGCGGATGACGAAGTTGGAGGAAGAGAATAAAAGATTGACCAGTGATCTGGAATACTTAAAAACCAAACAGAATGAAAAAGATCAAGAACTAAAATCTGAAAATTTAATTTTGACAGGAATACCGAAACAAGAAGAAGAGCCCCACGCAACAATAAAAAAAAATCATGAAAGGCATGGGTTATGAACTCGCAGAAAAAGAAATTGATAAATGTTACGTGCCAGCAAAAAAGAAAGTATTGATACGAATTGAATTGAAAAGACTAAGACACCCTGCAAATCCCGCTTTGCGACAATGACGCATTGGACCTATGTGTCAATGCATGTAAATTCGTGAAGACGGTATTTCAATTTTGAATCTTTCTATACGTACAAATACAGTGCAAAAGTCTAAAGTCAGCGAATACACTTCAATGCGTCAGCACGCAAACGCTTCAACATTGGTCAATGCGTCTGAATTCTTGAGAGTAAAACACACACTTGAATTCGCCCCAATGCGACACGGCGAATTTCAGCAAGTGCTGATTTATACATTTTAATCCGTAACAGGAAAACCAACGTGCAGGGCATATAGAATTTATTGTAAATGTTTAGTAAATTGTCTCGTAGCTCAGTGGCGAGTACTTTGGACTGATACACGAGGGATCGCTGTTTCAAGTCTCGACGCATGCACTTTTTATTAATTTTTTTTTCTGATTGACCTCGACAACGAATTCATACGAATTCACACGCATTCAATTCGCGCTGTCTCAATTTATGTAAATGCGTTTCAATGCGTTCGAACGAATCAGAAAACGGGATTCACGCGCATTACAAAAATGTTAATTCGCCCCAATCCGTATCAATTCTTTCTTTTTTGCTGGGTGATGGAATCCACTAAAAATTTACCCACGATTTTCCTGAAGTTAAAAACGAGAGAGGCCAAAGGAGACATAATAAGAAAGATAAAGGAAATCAAAGGCATCAAAGTTGGCGAATGTAACCTTCAAGGGGACAAGGATCAGAATATTTATATTAACGAAGACCTAACTCTACACAATAAAAGATTATTTAAGGGAGCAAGAGATCTCAGCAAGAAAGGGAAATTTAGATTCGCATGGTACGACAACGGCAGAATCTACGTGAAGAAAAAGGAAGGTGACAGAAGTATATGGATAAGAAATGAAGAAGACTTGCAACAATTAGAGACAATGGAGTAAGGAAAAAAGAGAAAACCGAGGATTATAAGCTGTTGAAATGTAACAAAAAATAGTTATCATGGAAGGTCATTTAAATATAATATGTTTAAATATAAGAAGTATCAGAAATGTTTTTGAAGAGTTAAAAATGTTAATAGAAAGTAAATATGATAAAATTGATATTTTGATTCTTACCGAGACATGGCTGTCCCAAAGTGAGACTAAATTTTATAATATTAATGGATATACTTCAATACATAACTGTAGAGAGTCTAGGGCAGGCGGAGTAGCTGTTTATATTAAAAATGGTCTGAATTTTGAAGAAATTAATCAAAGCTATTTAGGCGATAAAAACAGATGTAATATTATACTTTTTAAGATACAAGAATATAATTTAATGATATCTGCTATATATAGACAACCATCAAGTTCACAGAGCGAGTTTCTAGAAGGTTTGAATAATATTATGGAAACTTTTGGCGATAGGGGTTTAATATGTGGTGATACTAATATTAATTTATTGAATATGGAAAATGATATAGTTAAAGATTATAATAGAATTATAGACATGAATGAATTTAGGATAGCAAATAAAATATGTTTTGAGGAAGGTACTAGGGTCACATATAACTCCGTAACAATCATTGACCATGTTTTATATAGGGATATAGAATGTCAAACCTCCATAGAAGACACAACTCTCTCTGATCACAGACTGTTAGTAATTTCTGTTAATATAAAGAAGAAGAAAAACTATAAGAGGAAAAAAACATCTTTTCAATTTGTAGATGAAAACAAAGTATTGGAGTCACTTAAAATACAATGTGAAAATACCGAGATAAGGGATATAAGTGAACTTATTCAATTGATACAGGAAATTAAAGACAAGTTTACAGTAAATAGTAAAAAAAAGGTTCAAATAAAGAACAACATTACACTTCCCACCTATTTGACCAAACTTATGAAAGAAAGGGATAATTTGTATGACAGACAAAAATTGAATCCAACAAATGAGTTCATAAAAAATAAATAAAAAAAAAAATAAAAAATAAAGTAACGGATGAAATTAGAAAAATATCAAAAACTAAAGCTGACAATATGGTTGAGAAAGCAAAAAATAACCCCAGAAAAACTTGGATAGCTATAAACACAATTTTAAACAATTCTCGACAAGATAAAAAAACCAATGAAATAAAAAAGATAATTGTCAGTGACAGAGAAGTTGTGAATTCTGAAAATATTGCAAATGAAATAAATAACTACTATCAAGAAATTGGTGACAAATTACAGAAAAATATAGGAGATGAGGGTACAGAGATGTGCGAAATAGAACTTAACACAGAGTTAGCCGAATTCGAGCCAATCACTATTAATGAACTAGATAAAATTGTAAGTACTCTAAATAAACAAGCAGCAGCAGGTGATGATAGGATTACTGTTTCTGAACTACTGACATACTATCCTGTCATAAAAAATCACGTATTAAAGATTTTAAACACTGATTTTGAGAATGCCCTAATAGCACGGAACGTTCCGGGAACGTTCCTGGAACGTTCCGCGGGCACCTTCGGAACGTTCCACTGGAACGTTCCAGGAACGTTCCCGCAACGTGTAAGATGTCCGCCCTTGGGAACGTTCCAGTGGAACGTTCCAGGAACGTTCCACTGGGACCTGAGGGGAACCTTCCATTATTGTTGTTTTTAACAACAATTATCTCGTAAACCGTAAGAGATAGGTAAGAATGGATGTCATTTTTGAATTTTGAGTACCGCATATACTAAACTATAATATGATATCCGTATCATAAATTGACATCGATTTTGACCTATCACTTACGTTTTACGCGTTTTTTATTGATAATAATAACAATAACGTTAATTTATGTTTGGAACGTCCCAGTGGAACGTTCTTGGAACGTTCCCAAGCGGCGGACATTTTACACCTCCCTGGAACGTGCCGGGAACGTTCCAGGAACGTTCCGTGCTATTAGGGTGGTTCATTTCCTGAAATTCTGAAAATAAGTAAAGTGATTCCTATACATAAAAGCGGATCTAGAGATAATGTGAGTAACTATAGACCAATTTCGTTGTTAAGTAACTTTTCAAAAATTTATGAAAAAGCAATTACGATCAGATTAATAAACTATCTAAACAAAAACAGAGGAATTAGTCCCTGGCGGACCGGCCGAATGCAAACATTACGCTACAGCGTAACGGTAAAGTAATGGTAAAGTAATGGTAAAGTAATATGGCATTATAATTGATAAAAGAAACAAAATTAATATGTAAACTGTTGCAATTATAATAAAGCGTTAAAATTTACGTTAAATGGTCATGCCTTCATTGCAACAACTTGCTTTGTCATCGTTAAAAAATAAAAAAACAAAGTGGCTGTCATTCAAGTCAGGCCCCTGCAGACTGGCAACCCACTTGAAGCCCCGTTAACGGGTTGCCAACATGCAGGGGCTGGACTGCAATGACAGTCACTATGTTTTTTTTATTTTTTAACGCTGCAAAAGCAACTTGTTGCAATTACGGCATGGCCATTTAGCGTAAATTTCAACGTTTTATTATAATTGCAACAGTTTACATATTAATTTTGTTTCTTTTATCAATTATTATGCCATATTACTTTACCATTACTTTACCGTTACGCTGTAGCGTAATGTTTGCGTTCGGCCGGTCCGCAGAATGCAATATGGTTTTCAGGAAGGGTCTAATACACAGTGTGCTATAACGGACTTTAATGAAGACATCATTAGGAGAATAGACAACAAAGAAATAGCTGCAGCAATATTTATTGATTTAAAGAAGGCATTCGATACGGTTAGTCATGGAATACTGTGTCAAAAATTCTCTAAGCTTGGAATAAAGGGTAGAGCTCTTGAGCTACTAAAATCATATTTAAATAAAAGGAAACAGTATGTTTATGCCAATAATGCAAAAAGTAGGAAAACTAATATTACTATGGGGGTGCCTCAAGGATCAGTTCTTGGACCACTACTATATTTAATTTATGTTGAGAGTCTAACTGAGGCGGGATTGTTAGGTAAAATTTTTATGTTTGCAGATGATACTGTTCTTGTTTATAGTAATAAAGATTGTAAAAAATTGGAAGAGGAAATAAATAAGGGCTTGTCAATTTACTGTGACTGGTTGAAATGTAATAAGTTAACTGTAAATGAAAAACAGACAGTGTATATGACTTTTGCGTTAGTTAATATACCCAAGCGACCACTAATTATAAAAATACAAAATGTTATTATTCAGGAAACTGAGGAGTACAAATATCTTGGAGCTATAATTGATAATAAATTAACATGGAAAAGACATATAGAACAAGTAATGAAAAAAATAGTACCATGGTATGGTGTTTTAAGAAGATGCAAAAGGGTATTAAGTGACAAAAATAAGAAAATGATTTACCACGCTTTCATAGAATCTCAAATTAGATATGTGATCACAAACTGGGCTTCCGCTTCAGAACATTTACTGGATAAAATACAAAGGCTTCAAAACAAACTACTTAAAACCTTATATAATTTTCCTAGAGAGATGTCGACTTTGGAATTATATAAAGTAACAGAGCTTCCCGATGTGCGTACTCTTAGGGATATTGAACGGGTAAAAATGATATACAAAATGATAAATAATCATGTAAAGACTGAGTATCAATTTGAAATAGGGAACAATGTACATAACTATACAACTAGATTTGCTGGAGAATTAAGGAATAAATATCATAGAACTAGAAGTGCGCAAAGATCACCGATAAACTGTAGTATTACAGTTTTTAATAAACTGCCGAAAAACATTAGAGAAAGTCTGAACTTTTATGAATTCGTACAACACATTAAAGAATATTATGTAAAAAAAATAATTTATAAATTTATAAAACCAGACTATCCATTAATTACTATAATTACTATATTTACATTAAGATAAGGAGTAAGGAATAAATGTAGATTAAATACTATGATAAGTTAAGAAAGAAAGAAAAAATACTGTATTAAATGTAAACTGGATGAACTAGTTATCAGGGTTTGCCTGTTTATGGTTCACGCAATAAATGAAAAAAAAAATAAATAAATAAATTAACTAACAATTTGACTGAGGTATTATCTTTTGATCTCTAACTAGCAGAAAGCTCACTCAACATACATAAAAATCTACGCAGATGGTGAAACATATTTTTAAATTAATTTACAATTTCTAAGTCGAATTTTTATGTGAAAAATTTTCATTTAATTGTTGCTATGAATAGAGAGGTTGTTTCAAGGAAGATTTTAAAGTCTTTTTTTTTTGTAAGAAAAATTTTAGAAACACAATATCATCAAGTCAATCTGTGCAAAAATTCTATTTTTGAACAAAAAGGCTCAGAAACATTATGAATCCAAAAAGCAGTTATTTTGAAAAAACATATTCGAAAAGTTCAAAATATGCAAAAAGAATTGCATAGAAAGGCCTCAAAATATGTTTCCAAACAACGTTTTGATCGGCTCGTTAGAGACAAGTATATAACAAGATGAAAAAAGAGGGAGAGAATTGGAAAAGAGACAACCAAGCCATCCTCACTCTCATTTCCTTTCTCTTTCTCCGTCTTTTTTATACTACTTTTGGAACCAACATGTTTCGAGATTATTTAAATCTCCTCATCAGGGTGTATTTTAATAGGATACTACGAAAAATTATTCCTATCATATGCTTTATATTAATAATGTATGTATACCGTAAGGACAAGATTATAGTAGTCATAGGGTTGTTGCGTGTA